>PVKU01017589.1:0-11066 GCA_004027475.1 Anoura caudifer
AACTGGATGATGAGACAATCCTATTGTGGAGGTTTTCTGCTAGTTGTCTTGAATTATGCATACAAAGATAATATGTATTTGATATAAGATGATCTTATTATTAAAGAAAAAGACAAAAAGGAATCCTCAAGAGCAGTTTTTGGCTTGATTACTTCACTGCTTATTTACCTCTGAGCAAGGGGCTTAAGATCTCTATATTTCACAATGTTTTCATAAGTGCTAAGTATGTCATTAACTTACACTGTTCCTGCCTTTGCAATCCCATTGGCAATCTTTTTATAAATTTGTATAACTGCCAGCTTCAATAGGCTAATAAATTATTTTCAATTGTATAAAATGGAAGAAGCCAATGATATGGAAAGTTTGTCCCCTGGCCTAATCTACTGAGTGACCTCTCTTCTGTGCTTGGTATCCTCATATGGCCTTTAGGGCAGCAGCTCCCTAGATTCCTACCAGAATGGGAGACACCCATGGTGCACCCCAGGCTTTAAAATAGATAGTCCTTCCCTACTTTTAAGGAACAAGAAAGAGGATAAATAAAGGATGGAAAGAGACAAATGACAGATAAACAGGGTGGACAGATAGACATATAAAAAGATAAATAATAATATGAGAACATTATTTGACAAAAACCATTTTATGTAATAAATATATAAAATTAAAGACAATATAATTATTTTACTCATTTGTCTATTCATTAAACAGTTATTAATTATCAATTATTCTGATAGACTCTCGGGATATATAAATAAGTTTGTATCCCCACAGAGATCCTAGCAAGACTGATAGACCTGTAAGTAACTAGAATTTAATGGGTTAACTACTGTATGGAACTGTGTCCATGTTTAGAGGTAGCACAAAAGAGAGAAAAATCAATTCTGCATGGGTTGGAGAAAGAAAAGAAAAGGCACGGATTTCACAGAGAGAAACATGAGCTGAACTGTGAGATTTTGTCTGCCCAGGGGGAGCTGGGAAACACTCTCTAGATGAGGTGACATGTGAGATTAGAAAATTTCTGACAAAAGCTTTGTGTCCATTTATGTTAATGCATATAGTTTGGTGATAATACTTACAGTGTTCACACATTCACCACCTCAGTGACACCAAAATGTAATTATAATCCCATGTGTACTTTCAGGAAAAAAAAGTATCTTTATCTTCATCCTATTCCAATGCCATGTCAGTTCTTTCTGCTTTACAAAACGCTTTAAATTAATTTGTGTGGAGCTGTGATATGTCTTAAAAGTCTACAGATTTTCTAAAATTTACGGTCTTTAATAACAAATGTGTCCTTTCTTCAGCAAAAAGTAACAATGGAAATTTTTGAAGCAATTTTCAGAAGAAGCTTTTAGATAGTATCCCACTTCTCCATACAAGTGTTAGTGAAGAACTATGGAAGGGCTCGGTATAGCAACAATTTAATAAATGGAGATTTTGATTATGAAAAATAGATTATATAGGCTTCGTTTTATATAGATGACACACATGCTTGATTTAAGGATCTAGATGTTATCTTGGTTCTTGGCATTTCTACACACAAAGCCTAATATATTTTTATTTGACACATGTCAATCTTTCATTGTAGTCAAGGTACCATAAGAGATAGAATCATTAACAAGTATGATTGATTTTTGAGCTATAAAGCTAAAATAAAGCAAAAATGTGAAGGTATTAATAAAATTGTTTTTAAAATACCAGTAAAGAAGGAAAAAATAAGAGTTCATGTCCAACATGAAGAATGAAAATGCCTTGTAAAATGTTGGGTCCGAGAGAGAGATTGTGGGGGTAGTGTCTTTGGGGTTGGAATAAATCACATAAGCAAAGGCCTGGAGTTAAGAAAGAACAGAATGTGCTCAGGAAACACCAAAGAATTCAATTTGATCAGATTCTATGTCTGAGTTAGCAAATTCCCACTTTCCATAGCCAATTTGTAGTAGATGTCTGAAACTGTAAAAGGTTGTATGGCTATATTCAGGCTTGACAGGAAAAACTGCCACAAGCAATTAGCTGAGCTGCTATAAGTGAGGATGGGAAGAATAGCGACCCATCATCCATGTATTTGCTAATTAGGGAATAAGACATCTGAGGTACCATGGGAGGTTAGGATAGACAGCTAAAATAACTCAGGCTAAGAATTTGATGAGCCATAAATTCCAAGCCAAAGTATTTATATTTTATTCTTCTATTCAACTTTTATTACAGAAGTAATACAAAGTTTGTGAAAACAATTTTAAAAACCCAAAGTACATAGAAAATAGAAAACCTCTTTCACAATACCATTCTAAAGAAGGAGTAAATAAATACATATTCTTTCAACTTTTATACACATATATACAAATGGGTATGAAATATGTACTGCATATAAATTGTTTCAACTTAAAAACAGGTTTCCATTACACATACAATTCTACAATTTGCTTCTTTACACAGATATGTTTTCAGGAAAATACAATGAGATCTATCTCATCTTTTCTAACTAGAATGTAACATTTCATTGCATGGTATATAAGTGACATACTCTTTAGTTAACTGAGAGCTATTGAAACATTTCTTTAAAAAAAAATTTATTGATTGATTTTCAGAGAGAAAAAAAGGGAGGGAGTAAGGGAGAGAAATACTGATGTGTGACAGAAACACCAATTGATTGATTGCCTCTCTCACACCCCCAACTGGGACCAGGCCCACAACCCAGACACATGCCCTGCCCAGGAACTGAACTGACAACCTTTTGGTCTACAGGACAACACCTAAGCCACACCTGTCAGGGCACCACTGAAACTTCTCAATGGGAAAAGAAAATGATTATAAATCATTAAAAATCTGAAAAATCTGAGATGAAATTTTTGGAAGAGAAATAGGAGATAAAGAAAACAGAAGATTATTGCAATAATCTAAGTAAACTCTAATAATGAGAGCTTAAATTGAGACTAACTATAAGAGATGTTTCAGATAATATAATTAAAAACAGCTTATAATTCATCTTAGTTTATCAGGTAAGAATAAGAGAAGACAATGAAAGGAAAGGCACAGTAAGATTGTTCAGGGAGATTAGGAAGCTGAACTAGAGAAAGGGAACAGAAGGAAGCAAAAAGGTTACTGGGGAACTCTCCTGTCTTTCACCCTTGCTTCCTAGCTCCCCATCTTTGGATAGCTTGCCGAGTTGCATTAACCTGATTGCACTCTTTCCCAAACCCACTCTATTTTTCCTATTTCTTCAATCACTATCCCCACTAATGCCCTTATTTTCTCTGTCTCAGCACTGCTCTTCTTTTAATTCATCCAACGCTGCTGTCAAAAGTCAGGCTGATTCAGATGGCTAATGCTCACTAACTTATACAGTCATGTACTGCTTAAAAATGGAGATATATTCTGAGAAATGTGTTACGTTACTAGGTGATTTTGTCATTGTGCAAACATCTCAGAGTACACTTACACACACCTAGATGGGATAGCCTACTACACACCTAGGCTGTATGGTATAGTCTATTGCTCCTAGGCTACAAAACTGTACAGCATGTTAATATACAAAACATGAAATTAAATCAAGCACAAGAGAAATAATGCAATCAAGAGGCAGAGTAAACATAGAATGTATGAGGCTGGTGCCACTGTAACAGCATACTGTCTTACAGCAAACTTACTTTTTATAAGAAGGAAGAGCACACGCTAAAATAACAATAAAAAGTATAGTACAATAAATAAAAAGCCAGCAACAGCCCTGGCTGGTGTGGCTCAATGGACTGAGTGCCGGCCTGAGAACCAAAGATTTGCCAGTTCAATTCCCAGCCAGGGCACATTCCTGGGCTGTGGGCCAGGCCCCCAGAGCAGGGTGCCCAAGAAGCAACCACACATTGATGCTTCTCTTACACTCTGTCTCGCTCCCTTCCCCCATCCCTGAAAACCATAAATTAAAAAAACAGTAACATAGTCACTTATTATCACTATCGAGTATTATTATGTACTATATGTAACTGTATGTCCTGTACTTTTATACCACTGGCAGCACAGTAGTTTGTTTGCATCACCACAGACATGTCAGTAATGCATTGGGCTCTGGCATTGCAATGGCTAGGATGTCACTAGATAATGTAATTCTCCGCCTTCAGTATAATCTTATGGGACTACATTTCTTCTATGTGTTGGCACTGTTTGCTTTTAAAATATGTTGTATGTCACTGAAACTTCATAGAAAGCTACTGTGAAAGACTTCGGTGAAATTATTTAACCTTTTCCTAAGAGTCAATTTCCCCATCTGTAAAATGGGGACAATAGTGTTTGCTTTATGTACATGTTGCATGGAAATTAATATTGAAGGTTAATCACTTAGTATAACGATGCCACAAAGTAAGCGCAGGAAAGTTAACTGTCATTAGCCTAAGTTCTCAACCTTATCTAAAACTGTCTCTGCCGCCTGCCCAGCTTCACAACTTTCTTGCCCGTTATGTATTCCCATGCATATACTCCATGTTTTCACCTCTCACTGCCTTCGCCCATGCTGCTGTCTGACTGGAAGGCCTTCTCTGACATCTCTATCTCAATACTTGTAAGTGCTGAGCCTTATTGGTCCCAATCGCATGAAAATATTGTAATTTATCCCATCTAGTAGTAATTTCTGATTGCTCAATTGTCGGAGAATTTTATATGCAGTTACCTTATAACACTTTTTTATCTTGAATTTTTTATACATCTGTTTGTGTACATGCCATATACAAATGGCTTACATACTTATAGGTGTATACACCTTCACTTCAGATTCTGGGTTTCTTTAGAAGTTAGGGGAAGGACCAAGTCTTTTTTTTTTAATTTTTAAAAATATTTTATTTACTTATTTTTTAGAGAGAGTGGAAGGGAGGGAGAGAAATGTTAGTGTGTAGTTGCCTCTCATGCACCCCCTACTGGGGACCTGGTCCACAACCCAGGTGGTGTGCCCTGACTGGGAATCAAACCACCAACCCTTTGGTTCCCGGGCTGACAGTCAATCCACTGAGCCACACCAACCAGAGCAGGACAAATTTTTTTATCTTTATGAAATCTATAATATTTTTAACATAATAGATATAACAAAGACATTTATTAAGGTCTATGCTAAATAATCCCTATTTGTCCCTCTAAACATCATCCTGCTGCCAAGATAATGATCCATCGATCTTACCAGCAGGCAATGGAGAAGAAATGGTGAAAGATAAAGGGAGAAGAGAGAAGTCAAGTATCAGCTCTTGCATCACAGGGTCACCTTAAGCTAGCTGCATCCCTTGACTGAAGGTCACTGCTCCAGACAAAGTGGACAAATCTACTGGACTCTGTCCTTTTGAAAGCCAGTAACTGCTCTACCCACCTGTCACTGAGTCCTAGAGGTTACTACACAGGTCCTACCTTTGTAAAGAATCCATTTAATAACCCTTTCCCTTAAATTACCCTAATTCAATATACCATCTTTGTTTTCTTCCTGAGACCATCTGCTAAAAGTTTAAGGGGAATTTTTTAGATAAAAAGGAAAAGAATTAGGAAAGTAACTCCTTAATGACCATCTTATCAATTAAGTAAGAAGAAAAAGTCTTTACTTAGACTGAAGAAGACAGCAGTGTGGTTGGAGGCTGGAGAAAATTGAACAAGGATTAGAGCAACTGCTCAATAAAAGGCCTTAAGAACTTCATTGATGGTGAATAAAAGAATAGCAGAACAGCAGTTAGGGCCTAATTACATGAAACTCAATTGGCAAGCTCCTCTGAATTTCCCCAGCCCTGCTTAACAGAACAAGAGAGTTGTTGAAACAAAGCAAAGCAAAACAAAACACAGGTGATAGGGTTTCACTAAATTGGGGATGATGGGATGTTAAAGAATCATTGGACACAAAGGTGCTAAGAAAGATTATAACCAGGAACCACAAAGAAGTCAGACCGGGGCAAGTGAAGCCCAGGAGAGGTTAATAGGTGACTTTTCATTTCCAGGGTATTTGGAGGAAGTATAGATCAGCAAAATGCACAGCAATTACATTTTTACATTTATAAGCAACATAATTTACATCCCAATAGTTAAGCTGCCTATAATTTCAACTACCTTTTTAGATAACAGGATTTGGATAGTGTTCTTGTTATTATCCAGAAATTCCCCTCTGGGCTCCCTTTGAAAATTTAATTTTAGAAACACACTTTTTACTTTCTAGAACTTAAATCTTTAAAAGTTCCTTTTCATTTATCTTCAGTTCTAACTTAGCTTCCAAGAATCTGCACTTCTGACAAATTAAGAACAATCAGATTTCAGAGTCTGATGTAAAATAAGCAGGAGGAAAAGGAAAAAAGAGAAGTGCAAAGTCATCACATTAACAAAACAGTCAAGTTCTTGATTACAATATGGAAACACGAGAAACTGCTGTGCCAACTCACTCAACACGAAGGTCATCAGGGGAACACACTTGTACACTTCCCGATTCTCGAAAATGTACCAATGTAATGTTTGCATTTACCCCTTTTCTTTTTCCTTTTGGAAATCTCAACTGAAAAATCTCCATTAAGCTCATGAGTTCTTTGTTACTGACCTTGTAAATTCATTCTTTACTGCTCCCATCACAGAATTCACTAAGCTGGCAATGTACAAAAAGACATTTCTTTTCCTCCAGAACTTAGGAGTGTAGCATGCAATGAAAATGTCTGCTTTCCCTACAACCTGTAAAAATAGGAGAGTGTAAATTGGTTTCTCCTTTAAATAGCTTTCATTTTTCTTTACTCTCTACTTTTAGATTTTAAGTTCCTCCAGGGCAGGCAGTGGATCTGTAATTTTTTTGTATAATTCCCCACAGAAATTAAAACAGGTATAAACCCAGAATGAGAAGTAAATAACTTTGCAGCTGTTATTACACATAATAATAAAGAATAGTTTGGGAAATTGTGAACTCTGGTCTTAGATATTTAGCATCAGTAAATAATCACCTCTAAGAAAAATGCTACAGAGGGAAAGGTGTTTTTGACTCCATACTGATCAGTTTGTGAGGTCCCTCTCCTTGTATAAAACATTTGCGAATTAAAGGAAATAGTCATTTACTCCTTTACTGTGTATTCTAGTCATTGCCTCCTGGTGGTGGCCACTGCCCTTCATTTGGGTGACAAAACAAGCCAAATGGATTGATCAGGAATAACTTTAGACTATAGTTAGGAAGTTACTATGATTATAATTTTAAATCATTAACTAAGGCTAATGGTTCAAGATATATACTGTTAATGAAAAGAAAATACATTTTAGTAATAGGACAAATATAAATAAATTTGTTAAATATAGACACCTGGATTCATTAAATATTTATTAAACATTTATATAAATGCACCATATTTAGTTGTTATATAAAGTTAAAGACAACATTTTTACTTTCAAGATGCTTAAAATGTATTAACTTGTTTTCATGGGAGGGAAATACTTTCTCTTTCTATATAATGCTAGTCTCAACTGGTTTCGAAGCAGAATTTCAATTTTAGATACTGTTAAAAACAAGCCCCAAATGGAGTCTTTTTTTTTTGCTAAGCCCCACATCACATAACCAAGACTCCATTTAAATACAGTTTCGGTTCCCCCAGAAGTAAAATGTGAAACCACTGAATCAGCACTAGTTAGATAATCTGCCTCATAGACCCCTGCCATTCCCTAAAGGAAAGGAATCTTGCAATGACCGACCTGCTTTTTGCCAAGTTTATTTTCCTTATTCTCCTTACGTTCCTTAATTGGGCTCCCCTCTCCCTTTCTAGCTGCTAAATTAAATGCTGCCCTATAAGAATTGCTTTTTGCTCAAATGAAGTCACAAAAATGTTAATATGCTTCAGTTTAGTTTTTCACAGTTTTCGTGTAAAAAGATGGAAACAAGACCCCTTCCCCAACTGTTCCCAGAAACAACCAGACATAGGCACCTGCCCAGCCTCTCTCACTTGCTATTTTCTTGGGAGGCAGGTGGGTGAGTTCCTCATTGCTCCACAGCTGTCCTGTCAGCAGCTTTCCAACTCTTGAGTTTTCCTTTTTCCGGACTGGGTCTGCAAACCACTGGAGTCGAACTGGGTTTAACTTAGAAACTAGACTATTTCCAGGTCTGCTGGGTCTGATTCACAAACCGAGGTGGATCCAAATTAAGCTGGGCTGGGTCTAGTGTTAGGCCTCAGGTGAACAGAATTTTGTTTTAAGGCTGAACAACTGTACCAGTGTAATCTGGGATTACATTGGCCACAGCTGAGAAATTTTAACCTCAGTAAGTTTACTCACTTGCAAGAGGCCCAGCGAAAAAAGGGTCTCAGCCAAGCACTCACTGAAACAGGTAGGTGAAAGTTATTTTTCCTCCCCTACAGTTTCTGGTGACCGGGATGCGATCTACTGAGACACCCGACTCTCTCCAGAGCCTGTAGACTGGATCCTGGGAAACTGGCAGAAGACAGCCAAGGATAAGAAATCAAAGTCAGGTGTTCCAGATATCGATCCGTGGTGCCTGTTGAGAGAGAAATGTGAAATTTCACATTTCCACATTTCTCCTTCCTTTTAGATTGGTAGGCAAAAAACATTTGTAAGAATGAATTGAATTGACTTGTGAGTTTGCTTTGGGATACCCTTTGGTTGTCTATCCTTTCTCCCCCAGGGACACTGTCTTGCAGGTTTTTAAAGCCAGGCAGGTTCAGATGGAATTTGGGCAGATGGAAGAAAATTCACAGAGCTTTCGGGAAGCCTGACATGCCTTTATTCAGGGGTGGGGCAATCCATGCACACCACAAACTATGTCCCACTGTGGGAAGTCCCACCTCCCTTATAAACTAAATGCGCACAGAGTCTGCAGGATGCCAAGATATGGTTTAACAAAGCTTGATTCTGCACATGGGGGGCCCATGCTCAAGGTTATGTAGATACTGCTTATCATAGTTGCCCAGACATCTGGATGAGGGAGCCCGACTCACCGCATTTTCCCTACAGGAAGTTATTTATTGCCTTCTTGTTTGGCTTGATTTGGGGCTTTAGAACTTGATGTGGCAACCTCCATGTTGAGGTCTCCAAAATATGGTTGGGGAGAAATGTGGATTGTATTCCACTTGAGGCTAGGGTTTTACTGACTTACCATCTCTCAGGGGAATTATTTGTCCTTTTTTTTTTTTCTTTAGGTTATCTTTTAGAATGTCTCTAAATCTTAGGAGGGTAGTCTCTTATTCTCACTTTGGGATGCCTCCTGCATCCATGGATTGTTCAATACTGCCAGGAATATCTACTGTTTGTCCCTGCTGATAAGTAATATGTGGAAAAAAGTTTAAAGAAAAACATACTATTAATTTACTTTGACTCTTCACTTAGTCAAGTCAATATAACTGCTTTGATGCATTCTTGGCTGGTAGTTGAAGAGACAGGTCAAAGTCCCAAATCATTGTTTTGGGACTTCCTCCCACAACAGAGTGGCTAGTCAGAGCTAAGACAGGAGCCAAAATTTATCAATATTTTCAATACCTAACTTCCTATCACTCTATCTTCTCCAATTTTAATACCTACACCAATTAAAATGTATAGGCATCTATCATTATACTATATTTAATTCTATAAAGAAACAAATCCCACTTTTAGTTAGTCTAGCATGTAGGAAAGACCACAGACTTTGGGATAAATCAGAGGGTTCAATTTCTAGCTAAGTGAGTGTGGGCAAGTTACTCTTTGTGAATCAGTTTTGCCACCTGAAAAGTGAGGAGTAATTTCTATCTCATGTAACAGTCATGAGGTTTAAATGAGATAAGCTAGTTCAAGCATTTGCTGTGTTTATATGTATACTCTCAACAACATAGAAACTGACCTAAATGTTTTCTAAGGTTCATATGATCTAGGATAATTTTCAGTAAATAAAAATTAGTTTATATTTGTTGGTTTTCATGAAAACAGGTATGTCTTTACAGTTAGTAGTATTAAATATAATACTTTTTTTCAACCTAGGTTTACTAAAAGTCAAATAAGCTTGTTATTTCTGTTATAGAATTTGCCATCTGGAAAGATATCAAGGTGATGGTTAGCTGTTTAATGTCTCAAGAAATTTTTATGAGTAATTAAACATAATTAAGAATAAGTATGTTAAATAGATATAAGATAAAAGTTTATAAATAAATTTTCAACAATAATTATGCTTTATGGTATAGTTTACTTTAAAATAGTTTTCAAAGTCTTTTTGGTAAGGTAAATAATATAAATTACTAAAACAGTAACTACTGATTATAGTTTTGGGGGGTTTGGGGGTTTTATTTGTTGTTGTTTTTACTTTTGGCTTCCTTTTATAGAGGAACTAAAGATATTTGGGTCTATTAGTAAACATGTGTGCCACATTGGAAAATATACCATGAGGAAGAATATGCTCCTAGAAACTATGAAATGTATTTATAAATTTGCCAATCCACAGAATGCTAGTGTAACAGTCCACAGTTGCTTACTTGTTAGTTTTTACTCGCAATTAAGTATTCTAAGGTTTAAGAATTCTAATCAATATATGTAATTAAAGCCATTTTGAAATAATAAGGGTGAATGGTAACAGCTGTGCATGAAAAGTTAAGGAAAGTAAAACAAATGATTTTTCCAGAAAAAAAAATGGGACAAAATCTGAATGCATAGGAAAATGTAGCAACAACATATAGGATATACTTTATATACTAGTACTTGGATATTTATGTTGACCTTTCAGATGTGGGTGAATTTTAAGTGTCTAAAACACTGTACTCTCAAATAATAAATCATTAATTAATTTATTTTACTTTCATTGTATTTTCTCCATTAATAATAAATAAATTTTTTTAAAGGTGTAGAAGGTTTGTGGAAAAGATATCTTCAGAAAAGAATTTCATGAGTGGTCAAGCTAACATTGGAATGGATTGAAGTTTTAAAACTCAACTTTAATATTAAAAAAATACACTGGTGTAAAATTAAAATGTGTTTATAAAGACAAAGTTTATTGGACAATTTGTCTGCTCTTGATAAGGAATGGCGAAAGACTTTTTTTTCATTTAAGTAATAAACCTAGAAAGCAAACATTTTGTGCCTTACTATGTAGTCTTCTGCATTTGTCTTTAAAATATTCTATTGTC
>PVKU01017590.1:0-11082 GCA_004027475.1 Anoura caudifer
TGGTGTGGCTCAGTGGATTGAGCGCTGGCCTGTGAACCAAAGCATTGCTGGTTCAATTCCAGTCAGGGTACATGCCTGGGTTGTGGGCCAGGTCCCCGGTTGGGGGTGTGTGAGAGTCAACCAATATGTGTTTCTCTCTGTCTCTTTCTCCTTCCCTTTCCCTCTCTCTGAAAATAAATAACTTAATTAAAAAGAAAAATAATTTTCTTTAACCAGCTATTTGAGTACCCTGAAATATAGTTTTTACAGGTATGTCAGGATAAATGCTGGATTCTTTACCTTTATCAAATATAAAAATCCTGTATACTTAAAACTAACACAATGTTATATATAAAATATATATAACTAGAAAAATAATTATGAGTTGTCAGCTTAATCTCTAAAGAGATTTTTCGGGGATGGGGAGAGGAAGGAAGAGGTGTACTTTTGAAGCCATGGATTATTTTTTTGCGGCTTTATTATGGTGTAATGGGCATTAAATAGACTGCATATATATAAAGTATACAATTTGATAAGTTTGGGCATATGCATATACCCATGAAACCATTAACACAACCCACGATAATGAGCATACCTGTCACCCCCACGCATACTGACCTTCTCCTTTGTATCCTCTCCCTTCCCTTTCCTACCTCCCTCCTATCCCCAAACATTGCCTTCTATCACTATAGATTAGTTTGCATTTTCTGTAACTATATAAATGAAATCATATAATATATACATTGTTTTTCTGTGGTCTGGCTTCTTTTATTCATCATAATTATTTTGAGATTCATTCATGTCATTGAGTGTATCAATAGTTTATTCCTGTTATTGTTGAGTAATAATATTCCATTGTGTGGATATACCATAGCTTGTTATCCACTTGTTGATGGACATTTTATTTTCAGTTTTTGGCTATTGTGAATAATGCTACTATGGACATTCATATCAAAGTTTTTTGAGGTTATGTGCTTTTATTTCCCTTGAGTAAATATCTAGCAATGAAATGGTAGAGTGGTATGATAGGTAAGGATTTAACTTTTTTAGAAATTGTCATACTTTTCCAGAGTGGTTTACTATTTTACATTCCTGTTACATTTTACTTTTTTAAATAAAAGATTTTATTTATTTATCTTTAGAGAGGGGAAGGGGATGAAGAAAGAGAGGGAGGGAGAAAGAGAGGGAGAGAAACATCAGTGTGTGGTTGCCTTTCATGTGCCCCCCCTCACCCCCCGCCACTGGGCACCTGGCCTGCAACCCAGGCATGTACCCTAGAATGGGAATGGAACTGGTGACCCTTTGGTTTTCAGGGTGGTGCTCAGTCCACTGAGCCACACCAGCCAGGGCTACATTTTACATATTTTCACATGCTTTCACATTTTACATTTTTATATCCTTACATTTACATTTACTTTTTAAATATATTTGCTCTATGTCATACTTTTACAGTCATTTTTTTTTTTTTTTTTTGCTGTTCCGATGTCCCTATCATTGGCCAGTGAGAACCTTTCAAAATCATCACCTATGTCCTTGGACGAGATCCCAGTGATTTTCCTGCTTTTAAACAGTACAAGATGTTTCAGGCTTCTCTATACATCCTTACCTGAGACCTGGAATCAGACATTTCTCTAAGAGACCCTGATTCCTTTTACTAAGAAATGTTATTTAGAGACTACAGTCTGGGCAAAATGGTATTCCTTGAGTTGCCATTGCTTTAAAACCTTTTTAGTGTTCAGTTCTAGGGAAAAGGTATTTTCAAGAAAAGGAAAAATAAATCATGACACTATCCCGATTATTTGTTTTTTTTTTTTAGAGTTACAATATTTTATTTATTTAATACTTAGTGTTTACACATTATTATTTTTATTTTAAATCATTTTTAAATTTTTCAATAACAGTTGACATATGTTACTATATTAGTTTCAGATGCACACCCAGTGATTAGACATTACATACTTGCTAAGTGATCATCCTGATCAATCTTGCACCCATCTATACCATGCATAGTTATTAGAATATTATTGACTATATTCCCTATGCCATACTTTACATCCCCATGACTATTCTATAACAACCAATTTGCACTTATTAATCTGTTCACCTTTTTTCCCACCTCCCCAAAACTCCCCCATCTGGCAATTGTCAAAATGTTCTCTGTATCTATGAGTTTTTGTTCTGCTTGTTTGTTTATTTTGGTTTTTTAGATTCAGTTGTTGATAGGTATGTATTTATTGCCATTTTATTGTCTATATTTTTATTCTTTTTTTCTTCTTAGAGAAGACCCTTTAACATTTCATATAATACTGGTTTGGTGATGATAAATTCCTTTAGCTTTTTCTTGTCTGGGAAGCTCTTATCTCCTCTTCGATTCTAAAAGAGAGCTTTGCTGGGTAGAGTAATCTTGGTTGTAGGTCCTTGCTTTTCATCACTTTGAATGTTTCTTGCCAGTCCCTACTAGTCTGCAAAGGTTCTGTTGAGAAATCAGCTGACATTCTTATGGGAGCTCCCTTGTAGGTAACTAACTGCTTTCTCTTGCTGCATTTAATATCCTCTTTTTAACTTTTGACATTTTAATAATGATGTGTCTTGGGGTGGGCCTCTTTTGGGTTCATCTTATTTGGGACTCTCTGAGCTTTCTGGACTTATGTGTCTATTTCCTTCACCAAGTTAGAGAAGTTTTCTGTTATTATTTTTTCAAATATATGCTTTCAATTTCTTGCATTCTCTCTTCTCCTTCTGGTACCCCCATGATATGAACATTGGTATGCCTGAGGTTGTCACCGAGGCTCCTTACACCATTTTCATTTTTTTGATTCTTTTCTCTTTTTGCTGTTCTGATTTGGTGTTTTTTTTGCTTCCTTATATTCCAAATCACTGATTTGATTCTTGGCTTCATCTCCTCTACCCTTAATTCCCTGTAAATTATTCTTAATTTCAGTTAGTATGTCCTTCATTTCTGACCAGTCCTTTTTCATGATGTTGAGTTTTTCGCTAAGTTCATTGAGTATTCTTATAACCAGTGTTTTGAACTCTACGTCTAGTAGATTCTTTGCCTCCATTTTTTTTAGTTCTTTTTCTGGAGTTTTGTTCTGTTCTTTCATTTGGGACATGTTTCTTTGTCTTATTTTGGCAGCCTCCCTGTGTTTGTTTCTAAGTATTAGAAAGAAACTATTAGGTAGAGCTGTTATGTCTCCTGGGTTTGGTAGAGTGACCTAATGTAATAGGTGTCCTGTAGGGTCCAGTGGCACAGTGTTCCTGATCACCCCAAGCTGGGCACTCTAGGTGCACCCCCACCTCTCCCCATGGAGAGGTGTACATCCTCCTGTTATAGTTGAACCTTGGTTGCTGTTGGCATGTCAGTGGAAGGGATTTACCCTCAGGCCAGTTGGCTGCAATGACTGACTGTGACCACTGACAACCATGGAAGATCAGCTGTACAAGGGCCTACCCCACAGAG
This sequence comes from Anoura caudifer, assembly GCA_004027475.1. Lineage (NCBI taxonomy): Eukaryota > Metazoa > Chordata > Mammalia > Chiroptera > Phyllostomidae > Anoura > Anoura caudifer. Next base: position 3,440 of record PVKU01017590.1, read on the forward strand.
CAGGACTTACTCATTGGGGTTCATGTGCCCTCTGAGTTCGCCCCTTGAGTGTGTCCCTTATGAAGGTGGTTGAGTGGTGGTACTTCAACATGGTGTGAAGCAGTCTATTGCATGTGCTGGCTCAGGGGCCTCCTGGGAGGTACAGGCTAAGGTCAGTCACAACCTGTGTTCTGACAGGGGCCACGTGGCATGAGTTAACAAGTGATCTTCGGATGGCTGCTACTTGTGCTGGGCTTGGAGATGTCCAAGCAAGGCCAAGCTTTGAACCAAGGATGGTTTTGCTAGTGCTGGGCTTGGGGCCATTTAGTGAAAGGTGTGGGGTACGCTGAGGGCTGATGCTGCTTGTTTGAGAGACTTTGTAGGAAAATCTGAAGAGTGAGCCAAGACAAGCCATTTGTATGGAAAAGTCACTGGAAACAGCTTGGGTGGGCCTGAAGGTTGGGTGAGGCAGAGCCTCAGGGAATCATCAGGGTGGGGCAAACAGTGTGAGCCAGGTAGATGCAGTCTCAGAAAAGTCTCAGTCCCTGCCTGCCAGCTCTGTGCAGGGAGGTCTCAGAAAAGAAACAGGCACAGAAAAGGGACAGACAGTGTCCTCTGCCAGCAGTTCTGCCTGGTAGAAAGCTGTCCTCTGGCTCTCACCCTGATGTCAGACACTTCAGTTCCTCCCCATATGCCTCTGGCGTCTTTCAAGCTGGAGCCCCAGTGCTGGAGCTCAGAGGGACTGAGTCTGAGTAAGTTTGTGCATGGGCCCTTTGAGAGAAACTGCCTGGGAATCTAGCAATGTTTGTCTTCCACAACCTCAATCCCCACTGATTTTTACAGCCAGAAGTTATAGGGACTTATCTACCTGGCACTTGAATTCTGGTTCTGGGGGCCCTGGTGTGGGAGTGGGTGGGACCCCTCGCTCCAACATATCCCTCCCTATTTTTATCCACTACACATGAGTGTTGGACCAGCCCATTCCACACCTCTGCCCCTCCTACCAGTCTCAATGTGGTTTTTCTTTAATTCTGTAGTTGTAGGACTTCATTCAGCTCAATTTCTGGTGGTTCTGAATAGTTGTAATTTTGATGTGATTGTGGGTTTCTTCCCGGATTTTTTTCAATAAATATGTATAGTACTGTAAATGTGCTTTCTCTTCCATATGCTTTTCTTAATAACATTTTGTTTTCTCTAGCTTACTTATTTTAAGAATACAGTATAAATACATGTAACATATAAACTATGTGTTAATCAACTGTTTATGTTACTGGTAAGGCTTCTGGTCAACATCAGGCTCTTACTATTCCAATAGTTAAGTTTTAGGAAGAGTCAAAAGTTATATGTGGGGTTTTGTGGATTGTTGATGGCATGGGAGAGTTAGTGCCCCTAACCCCTGCGTTGTTAAAGAGTCAGCTGTGTATGTTTCTTTGTTTTAGTTCATAATTTTCTGACCTTCTTTTCATCTCGTAATGAGAATTGATTTTACCTACATGTCAAGAATGCCTTTGTTTTGCACATCCAGAAATACTCTAAGATGGCCTTCATTCCTCAGCTTGCCATTTCTGGCCTCTCAGTATGGAAGTACAGCTATGGTCTTTGGGATATATTTGCTCTAGGGTAAAGGTGGGACTACTCTTGATTAGATTTGACAGTATTAACCTCTTGCTCACCTCATGTGTTTCTTTCCTCTTCCCCGTACCCTTGCAAAGTATGCTCTGACTTGGAAGATTTTATACAAACCTAGTGTTTCCTTTCTGTAGTTAAAGTTCCCCTCGCAGAAAATACTCAAATGTTTATTTCAGTTAATTTGTAGACTGTAAAATTTTTTTTCCAATTTAATCTTTGAAAGAAGAGGGAGATTGTTTCCAGGTAAACTCTTTTTTCATTCATTATTTAAAAAAAAAATCCATTAAAAGTCGTGACTGGTGTGGCTCAGTTGCTTGAGTATCATCCCACAAAGTGAAAGGTCACTGGTTCGATTCCCAGTCTGGGCACATGCTTGGATTGCAGGTTTGTTTCCCAGTTAGGACTCATATTAGAGGCAAACAATCAATGTTTCTCTCTCACGTTGATGTTTCTCTCCCTCTCTTTCTCCTTCCCTTCCCCTTTCTCTAAAATAAATTAATAAATATAAATCTTTTAAAATCTTATTAAAAAGAGTACTATATCATCATAAAATTTTATTAGAAATTTAAAAAATACCAGAAAGTAGAAATGTGAGGAGAGAAATAAAGGAAAAAAAATCATGTATAGTTTTAACATCCAAAGGTGTGGGCACTGTTAATAGTCTTGTCTGATATCTTCTAGTATAAAGAGTGTGTGTGGTTGCACATGATTCTGAACATTGGTCTACCTCATTTGTTGTAGCGAGTATGGCTTTGCTGAGAAGGTGGTGGAGGGGATGTTCATCATCGTCAATTCCATCACTATCAAGATTCACTCCAAGGCCTTCCATGCTTCTTTTGAATTGTGGCAGCTCCAGGGCTATAGTGTGAACCCCAACTGGCAGCAGAGTGACCTCCGCCTCACCCGCATCACCGACCCCCACCGAGGAGAGGTGACAGCCCTAGCATTTCAAGAGGAGAGAATGGGGTGTTTAAAGTAGGACTAATTCTTGAAGGATAGTATTCCTGTGTTGGGGATTTCCTCAAGGGAATATGATCCCCTATGCCTGGGAATGTAGGAACTTCACTTCTCTGTCCAGTGCTACTGCTCTATCCTTTCCTCAGTTATGGATCTCTCATCCACTGCCTTGTATTGGTAAAATCCCAGCTGAGAATGGTGGGAGTCTCTGCCTTGCCAGTCTTTTCCCCTTGGATTTCCCACCTTTAGCTTAATTTTATTCACAGAAATAAGGCATTTTACTCTCTTTTCTTCTAGGTTTTAACATTTAAGGAAATAACTTGGCAAACACTTCGGATTGAGGCAGATGCAACTGACAGTGGGGATCAGGACCTGGTTACCACCCCACTGAGGCTCATTACCAACCAGGGCAGGATCCAGATAGCCCTCAAGAGAAGAGTGAGTATATTCTCTGTCCTTGCAAAAACTTCCAATTTCTGTTCTCCTGAACAGCTTGGAAGTTGGTACACTCTCTTTTCTCAATGTTATCGGGGTCTAGAATGACAGTTGGGAAAGCAGGGCCTGCACTTCAGTGTTGCAAAGTACCCAGTAATAAGAGAACATTTCCATCTCCCTGCCATCTTAATTTTGGAAACCAGTTTTTACCCATAATAGAAACACTGATATAAGTACCTGGCAGTTGTCTTTTGCTGCTTTAGTATAAGTTTTAAGAAATTGACTCTCTTCCGGCCAAGATGGAGGCATAGGTGGACACACTGTGCCTCCTTGCACAACCAAAATTAAGGACAACAAAGATTTAGAAACAAGAAAACATCCAGAACTGATAGAAAATTGAACTGTATGGAAGTCCAACAGCTATTCATCCAGACTGGTAAGAGGGGTGGAGTTCTAGCAGGAAAAAGTGGAGGTTGGCAGACCTGGGAGCACAGGCAGCAGTGGCTGGCAGATCCCAGGCGTGCAGGCAGTGGCAAGCAGACCCCGGGCACAGGGTGGCAACGGTGCAGACCCAGTGAGGCCGCACAAGGCAGCTGGCTGACCAGGTGGTCCCACATTTGCAAACAGATAATCCAGTCGAAGAGGAAGCAGCAGAAGGGACTGGAATCCAAGAGAGAGCGGAGCAAGTGCCATTGTTCCCTCTCAGACCCCACCCCCCACATACTGCATCACTACCCAGCAACTGGGCTGCCCCGCCCTGGGGAACACCTAAGGTTCCGCCCCTCACTATGTAACAGCTGCGACCAGACCGGAAAAAAACCCAAAAATGGCTCAAACAGGAGAACAGATCAAAGCCCCAGAGCCAGTTCATCTAAGCAATCAAAAGATAGCCAACATATCAGATGCACAATTCAAAGCCCTGGTGATCAGGATGCTCAAGAATTGGTTGATTTTGCTCACAAATTAGATGAACAAATGAAGGCTACAAAAAGTGAAATGAAGGAATACGCACAGGGAACCAATAGAGATGAGAGGAAAACTGGGGCTCAAATCAATGGAATGGACTAGAAGAAAGAGAGAGACAACCAAACAGAAAAGAAGGAAGAAACAAGAATTGAAAAAAATGAGGAGAGGCTTAGGAACCTCCAGGACATCTGTAAATGTCCCAACATCCCAATTATAGGAGTACCCAAAGGGGAAGAAGAAGAACAAGTGGAAAACTTATTTGAACAAATAATAAAGGAGAACTTCCCCAATCTGGCAAAGGAAATAGACTTCAGGAAGTCCAGGAAGCTCAGAGAGTCCCAAAGAAGTTGGACCCAAGGAGGAACACACCAAGGTACATCATAATTACATCGGCCAAGACTAAAATGAAAGAGAGAATACTAGAAGCAGCAAGAGATAAGGGGACAGTCACCTACAAAGGAGTTGCCATCAGACTGTCAGCTGATTTCTCAAAAGAGACCTTACAGGCAAGAAGGGGCTGGGAAGAAGTATTCCAAGTCATGAAAGGCAAGGACCTACATCCAAGATTGCTCTATCCAGCCAAGCTTTCATTTAGAATGGAAGGGAAGATAAAGTGCTTCTCAGATAAGGTCAAGTTAAAGGAGTTCATCATCACCAAGCCCTTATTATATGAAATGTTAAAGGGACTTACCTAAGAAAAAGAAGATAAAAAATAGGACAGTAAAAAGACAGCAAACTCACAGGTATTAACAACCAGATCTAAAACAAAAAGCCAACTAAGCAAACCACTACAACAGGAGCAGAAACACAGAAATGGAGATCACATGGAGGGTTAGCAACAGGGGAGTGGGAGGAGGAGAGAGGGGGAAAAGCTACAGAGAATAAGTAGCATAGGTGGTGGGTAGAAAATAGGGGGAGGGCAAGAATAGTGTGGGTAATGTAGAAGCTAAAGAACTTATGACACATGGACATGATTTAAAGTAGGGAATGTGGGTGGCAGGGGGTGTGCAGGGTGGAGGGGAATAATGGGGGAAAAATGGGACAACTGTAATACCATAATCAATAAAATATATTAAAAGGTAAAGAAATTGACTCTCCCAAGTGCTTGATACTGTACTTTCTTGTCCTGGGGATTGAAAAGCCATCTCTGAAATTGATTCAGTGATAGCCACTTTGAGGAGTTGGAATGGTGCAAGATGTTCAATCTGTGTTCTGTGTGGCCCCTTCAGACCAAAGATTGCAATGTGGTAGCCTCCAAGCTGATGTTCCTGTTGGATGACCTGCTCTGGGTGCTGACTGACTCGCAGCTCAAGGCTATGATGAAGTATGCAGAGTCACTGAGTGAGGCCATGGAGAAGTCAGCTCAGCAGAGGAAGGGCTTGGCCCCTGAACCCATACAGGTTAGAGGCAAAACAGATACCCTTGGTGGGACTGGGGAAATGGTCAGTCAGACCTAATTTATACCAACATAGGAGGAGTCTAGACTTTTTTGCCTTATTGGAGGGAGTTGTTATTTACTTCTGGATGTGTGAACATAGGCTTTGCTTTGGCCTCTGATCATTCATTTATTCTGTTCATTGGGTGCTTCTGGTGTGTTAGGTGTACAGTGCTAGCCACTGGAGAGGAAAAGAGGAATAAACATCTTGTTCCTGTCCTTGGAGCTCTCCTGTTTTGTAACATGGACCATCAACAAGTTATTATAATATGATGTAAAAAGTGCTGTAACAAATAAACACTGTGCTACGAGGTCACAGAGACAAGGCATCTAACCACCTGAGCTGAAAGAGGGCATTTAGGAGAGTTCTTGAGGAAGTGTTTTAGCATCTGTCAGCTCAGTCCTGGGGGGTGAGAGCTTGGAGGGCAGCTCAGACCTCAGAACAGTACTCTGATAGTTAGTGAACTAATTATAATTAGGAAATTGGGTAATTTAGGTGGGACAGACCTGAGTTGCCAGGTGAAGAGTTACAAGAGGAAGGGGATCTTGCTGAATTGTACTTTTCTTCAGGCTGGACTAAAGCTTAAAAAAGCTTGTAGAGGAGTCTCAGTGGACGTCTTGTTTTTCTTTCTATCACATGTAGATCACCCCACCTGCTCCCAGCGCCCAGCAGTCCTGGGCCCAGGCATTTGGTGGCAGCCAGGGCAGCAGCAGCAGCAGCAGCAGCAGCACCAACCGCCTCAGCCAGTACTTTGAGAAATTTGATGTGAAAGAGTCCTCCTACCATCTGCTCATCTCCCGCCTGGACCTGCATATTTGTGATGATAGCCAGTCCCGAGAGCCAGGTACTTCGGGAGGCCTGAACCTGGACAAAGCTTGGGGAGGAAGGCTCTTTTCCAGAGACGGTAGAGTACTTTGGTTGGCATTTGCAGAGCCTCAGCTGTCCTGTGGTACCTTTTTCTGCCAGTGGAAGCAGTGTTCTTTAGCCTTTAGAGGGTGCAACAGAACCACTGGTAATACTTGATAAAATACACATGTTGGGGCTCTCCCTAGACCCCATTTAAGTCAGAATCTTCAGGTGTACAGCCCTAGCATTGCATACTTTATTCTTTCTCCAAAAGGCCCTTGGACAATGCTATCATTGATGTAAACATTAGGAAAGGAAATTCAACTAGGAAACCTCAGAATGTTCAGATTTTTAAAAAAATCCTTACCCGAGGATATGTTTATTGGTTTTAGAGAGAGTAAGGTGGGGGAGGAGAGGGGGAGAGAGAGAAACATCAGTGTGAGAGAGAAACTGATTGGTTGTCTTCTATATGTGCCTTGACTGGGGATTGAACCCTCAACCTAGATATGTGCCCTTACCAAGAATTAAAGCTACAATTCTTTGGTGTACGGGATGACACTCTATCAACTGAGCCACCTGGCCAGGGCAGAATTTTCAGATTTTTAAATCAGTCTAAATAATTATTATGTGTAAATGTGCTCTTCCCAAGCACAGAGATTATTCTGTGTTCTTGTCTTGCTTTTTGTTCATTAGAACAATTGGTATTACATACACATACACATTTATTCAGAACAAAAAAGTAATTGACTCATTTCTTTCCTTCATGAGCCTCTGGTAAATCACTTCAGCTGCTTGCTTAACCTCTTTGGATTTCCTTATTTGTGAACTTGGGTTAAATTACATCTTTACCTCCCAGGTTGTTGTCAGGCTCAAATGAGATATATACTGAATTTCAAGCACCTTAATTATAGGCAAATATTAAATATTATTCTTTTTTTAAAAATATATTTCATTGATTATGCTATCACAATTGTCCCATTTCCCCTGCTTTATTCCCCTCCACCCTGCACACCCCCTCCCACCCACATCCCCCCCTTTAGTTCATGTCCGTGGGCCACACATATAAGTTCTTTGGCTTCTACATTTCCTATACTGTTCTTACCTCCCCCCTGTCTATTTTCTACCTACCATTTATGCTACTTTTTCTTTGTGCCTTTTCCCCCTCTCTCCACCTCCCCCACCGATAACCCTCCATGTGATCTCCATTTCTATGGTTCTGTTCCTGTTCTAGGTGTTGGCTTAGGTTTTTTTTTTTTTTTTTTAGGTTCAGTTGTTAATAGCTGTGAGTTTGTTGTCATTTTACTGTTCATATTTTTTATCTTCTTTTTCTTAGGTAAGTCCCTTTAACATTTCATATAATAAGGGCCTGGTGATGAACTCTAACTTGACCTTATC
>PVKU01017591.1:0-11068 GCA_004027475.1 Anoura caudifer
TTGTTTTAAATTCTGGCCTTCCTTTTAAAATTCACTTCAAACTGCATTATCCTACAATACCACAAATTATTGCTCAGATTTTCCTTTGAAGGGTTTGTGATGAGAGAGAGCCTTTTTTCCCCATCCTTAAAGAGCAGGGTCTATGCAGGACGAGCAAATTTTCAAAAGAAAACTTCAAATTCAAATTTGCTTTGAAAGCCTTTGTGAAGTGTGTCTTTACTTTTGCTGTTTTGGTTTGCCACATTGGATGTATTTCATTATTGCTCATTGAGCAATTTCTGCAGGCTTCTGGGGGAAGATGATTTTCCTCCCTAGACCATGCTTTCTGCCACTGTGTACGGAAGCGATATATTTTAGTGTCATATTCTCTGGAGTTATTTCGGCACTTTTTCTGAGAGACAGATTAAACTGGAAAGAGGCTGACCAGCGACAGCTCAAGATAACAACATCCTTGACTGAGTTCCATCTAAGTCGTTGATTTTAATTTTAAAGCTCTGTTTATAATTGAAACTCTTAATTTTCTTGCTATAAATGTGTAAAACAAGCTATCAACAGAAAGACTTATGGCAACTTTTGTGCATAAATGAAATGTTCTGGGATCATTATTGGAGTGTATTTACAGAGAACTCTTCCCTGGGTTGTACCTGGCTTTGAAAGATGGATATTGAACAGTAAACTGAATGGTCTCATTCAACTTATACAGTTGACCCTTGAACAGCCCATGTCCACTTATACATGTTTGTTTTTTTTTTTCAATAAATACATAATTGGCTCTCTGTACCTCTGGGTTTCACAACTCCAGATTTAATCATCCATGGATAGAAAACAGTATTTTTTTATTTGCAATTTGGTATCTGCAATTGCATATAGCTGATGTATATATTATTATATGTCATTTTAAAAGGAACTATGCCATTTTTTTATATAGGGGACTTTGTTATCCGTGGGGAGAAGGGAGTCTTAGAACCCATCCGAGGCAGATACCAGTGGACTATAGTTATCTAAGCATTTGGGGATGCGAAGGTCATATGCAGATTCTTTGCCAAGGGTTGGTGTCCTTAACTACTCCACCGTTGTTCAAGGTCCAACTGAATTTAAAAAATAATGCAGGCACATGAATGAGAATTCTTAACATGCAATCAAAAAGTGTATTAATCACAGCTGTTAGGTGTGATTAGCAATATACCACAAAATATGAAAAGAAGATTGTTGTATTTTGTTCCACATTTTAATGGTGCTAAAATTAAGTTCTCTCGGTCCTTCACCAAGTTATTCTTACAATGACTTAGAGACAGTTTTCCTTCTCTGAAATATTATTCCTGCATCCCAGTCATGCATATTAGAAAATTATTCTGCATCTCATCCAAGCTCAAAAAAACTTCAGTTTTAAGTGCCTGCTGAAATGGTGCCAAGGGAGAACTCAAAATAGAAGCCTCAGGACAGAGATCGTTTTGTTCAGTGAGTGTCAGTGTGGCATGAGAGGTTAAAAGAAACCTGGGAGCCCTCAGAAGAATTACATGGGTCAAAATGGACTCGTGGTTAAGTGAGGCCAAATTCATACCCAGAGTCCAGTGGCCGTTGCTGACAGAGGTCTCTCCCACACCCTGCATTTCTGGAAAAGCCGCAGGCTGAGATCTGAACCTCCTGTACCATGCCCCTGCCTGTTCACACCGCTTGAGTCTGCCACCTGTAAGGAAGCTTCTGGTTTGCTCTTTCAACCGATGGACTCACATCTGCCTGGTCCAGTCAGAACTGCACAAATTGTATCTTTATTTGCAGCTATACTGACCAATTAGAATTGCATGATTTGGACCAGTCAAGACTACATAATCTGGAAAACTCATTTGCATGGAGCTGATCAAAATGGGAACTCTGGGCAGGCAGTTTCTTCATGACAGGCAGCCTCTCCTTTGTCTCAGAAGATCACAATCTCGGCTGCTACCTGGATCTGCGTCTCCTAGGCTACAGCTCTTTTTATTCAAGTAAATGCTTTTGTTTTTTACTACAGTCTAAAAATAATTTTGACTTACAATCCAAATTGATTATCCAGGTTATTGTTCAAAATTCCAAGTAGAAACTTTCAAGAGATGGGTACAAAACGTAGGAGTAAACAATACCTGCAGGGAGTTTTCTGGATCAAGGCCTGCTGAAGACGTCCAGACAGGTGCGCTACGTGCGGGAGCAGACAATGCTGCTAGGTGTTGTTGAGTCATATTCATTTAAAAAACATTTAATTATTGTTTTAAATTGCATCTATCAAGAAACAAATATTGATTGAGTCACTCCTCTGCGCACGGCCCTGTGTGTGAGTGAAGCAGCAACCTAAGACACGGAGGTCCACGCTTCGACACCAGGAATGGAATTGGAGGATGAGGAGGTAGGTCCAGCAGACCTCTGGTCGTTGTAATTAGGAAGTTAAATGGAACATCTTGCAGCCATAAAGGTAGAGTGTGCTGCTATGGAGCAGCTGAGTGGGGTGCTGCTGCCACCCTCTAGGCAGAATTCCAGAGGCAAAGGTTTGGTGATGAAGGAAAGGAGTCTGTTCAAAAGCTTCACAATTTTGGAGCAGCAGCTTTCCACAGGCGTTGGTCAGGTAAGCCTATCAATTAAGGCGAACCTCTTTAACTCCTGAGTTCCCCTGTCATTTCCCCAGTTAGCTTTTAATTATCTTATTTCTATAGGATTAGTTTACAAACTAAAACAACCTAAGGTACGAACGCTACAATTTTGGAAGAATGGCGGGCCTCTGCCTCAGACCCCACCCCCTCCAGCACGCCCAAAGAAGAATGAGTAACCCTGCACCCTCTGCTGGACCAGCCCCATCCTGGGCTGCGCCCAGAGTTTCTTCTCCCATCCAAAGTCCACGCAAAATACAGTCCTTTAAGAAATGCAGTCCCTGAGGAAGAGAGCCAGAGGGTACATCCCAGCCTTTCTTTTATTTTAAATCTTCTGGCGCATAATGCCATGTGCTCAGGAGGAGTTCAGCTTCTCAGCCAAGCCAGTCCTGGCCTGTTTGCCATCACCTTGGGCAACCTCCTCCTAGGGCCCCTCCTGCCCCCCCACCAAGTGATCGATCAATCTCTCCACCTGTCTTCCACCGAAGGCTACTGTAAACAGTAACATAAATAAAGGCTTTGAATTAAAATTTCTCAATGACTATTTTTCATCAATAAAATGATCCGCTTTATGAAGATATAGGGGACCAGAACATACCACCCCAAATATCTCTCTTTGGCATAAGGATTATTTTAAGCTGGTTAATATTTAAGAGATAGCAGACAGGGGAGAAACCTGAAAACCAAGTAGAAGTTACCCTCTGTAAAGGATACTTATATTTGTAAGGGAAATTGCTGTTTGTACAGGTGTCTCCCTGGCTAGCAGGAAGAGCAGGATATCTAAATCTCTAGAAACTGTTATCAGTGGAGAAGGCGAGAACTGAAATCTTCGTAACAATCTTACACTTGTTTGCTCTGTTTTGTTTTGTTTTTTTTTTCTTCCTGGTAATCTCCCATAACCAACTCACCATTCCCAACATCCTCTTTTGTCTTCATTTGAATGTGCTTTTAAAGGGGATGGCTTCTTCCATTTGGTAAGTTATTCAGTGTTAGTAAGTTACTGGGTCTCTCTGTGCTTGGATGAAGAAGGGGCATTGTAACAATTCTAACTGAAAGGAGCCTCACAGGGTGATCTGATCATAAATCCCTAACTGGGGGGGTCATGGTGGGTAGTCACGCCCCAGGCCTGCGAAAGGCTCACCTTCACCTTCAGCAAGGTCTGTCCATTGTTTTTTGTGCATCTAAGTTACGCACCTTTGAAGGCCTTTTTCGGGTGCCTCACAGGTGTCACCCCTTTCGGGAGAGCACATAATCTTGAAAACTATCCTATAAGCCAGTCACAGTGATTTCCCTGGCTTCCTTTCTCCCAACTTTGTGGAATCTTCCTTAAGTTTCCCCCTTAATTCCAAACATACAGGATGGGGAAAAAGTAGGTTTACAGTTGTTCAGATGGAAAATAATACAAGAATTAATAAATAATAATATGAGAATAAACTCCGTGTTTTATGTACTCACAACCGCAAACCTGCTTTTGCTCCACCCCGTATAAAAGACTGCAAAACTGTCATTAGAGACCTTACGTCCTTGACCCCATAAAAATTCTCCACAGGTTTGGACATTCTTACATCGATACATGTATACAGGAGGTATACATGTTGTTAAGTTTTATCTTGTTTTCCTCCTGTTAATCTGTCGAGTTTCAATTTGATTATTAGACTAACCAGCAGTTACTTAGAAGGGTAGAGAAAAACTTTTCCTCCTGGACAAAGATAAGGAACTTGTCATGCTAAACGACATACCTGAGTTATACAAATAATTGAGGACAAATTAGTCTTACACATTGAGAAGTGAAGGTGTGTGTGTGTGTGTGTGTGAGTATTATATACTTAGCAATGTATGATTGCTAAGTATATAATATATTATACATGTGTATATATCTAAAATATCTTTGAAAAATTAGGAATGTAGTTTCATTCCTGGAATCAAAGAGCAAGATATAGCAAGTTAATTTTTCCTTTTCCCTCTCTAACTAATATTTAAGTTGATTCTGCAAAGTTACTGTATCATCCCCTCATCCCATTGGCGAGAGAGAAACTTCCACAAGGGTAAAATAAATGGGGAAGGCTTCCAAGAGAAGGGTGGTGGGGATGGGGAGCTGAGACACAGAACTCGGGTGCTTGTTGCCATGGAGAGAGCTGAGGCTCTGGGCCTCCATCGAGGATTCAGGATCAAGTCCACTGGGCACACAGTGTGTGAGTGGGTTTGATATGACTTCAGACCCACAAACCCACTTTTATAATGACTTAAAGTGAAGTTTTAATTCACTTGTTTATGACAAAGAAAACAAATTGCTTTGATATATGTAAGTCCTGCCGGGATGTTATTGTACGATTGTAGTGACCAGCAGTCAGCAGCCCTGTGAAGAAGCCACTAAGGCATGGGAACATTTACGCTGTAAATACTGAGAGTTTGTGAGGACCATTTGAGAGTCAAGGTTTGGGCCAGGTGATTCCTTGCTAACCCCAAAACTCTCTGAGGACCCATGGGACATTTGCTCTGGTCTTGGGGAGACACTCCTTGTAGACAGTGGTGATAAACCATGCAGGGGCCCCATGAAAGAGATCAGCCAGCCTACCAACACTGATGTCTTTGTTCCCTAGCAATGTGTTCTAGCAACAGGGGACTTTTATTGTACATTTGTACTGGCGGCTGAAAACCAGCTGTAGGTTGGACACCAACTCTCCCAAGTATGTACTCATATGAAAAAGTACACCTTGTATTAAACTTGAACTTTATTCCTTCACCTTCCCTGGCCTGGAGCAATAATGTGATAATCTGTTATTTGAGTATGCCATTTCTTTATCTGGCTTATAAGAGATATTAATCCTGTATATTATTGGCTTATGAATTTCTTATAATTCCCACAGTAAATCTGTGCTAAACAAACTGGCAAAGCAACTCAGTCTCTGAGAATAACTTTTGCTGCCTGAAAGCAAAACAAAAGCAAAACAGATAGTCATTGCCAACTGACTACAGTCAGCTTCTTGGGTGGGTAAAACTGTCTGTGGGAGAGAGAGGATGGGGGGGTGTACAAACAAGTTGGAAAGATCCGAGAGGACAGCGCAGTTTTGCGTGGTGACCAAAACCAAAACTCTGGACATCTTTCTTACCTACATGGTCTCCTGGGAGGGGCCCCATCCCATCCTGTTTAGCAAATCATCACCTCAAGGTCCTTTCCCTTTCTTCTTCATGGGGTTGGCGGGGTTCAGAAGGCTGTTTCCTCTCTGGAGCCCAACATTTTCCAGCTTCTTTTTGGGAAGAGGTCGGTGAGGGAGTGCCAGGGATTTACTACCTCCTCCTTGCCACGGTGCCTCCAGGTGCCCCATGGTGCTGGTGGGAGGAGACCAAGCTCCATATGAAGATGCAGTGGTCAGCAGGGAACTGGGGGTTGGTTTAGGGAGGGTTGGAGTCCTATGTGGTAGTTAGAGAGGTAGCCTTCCAGGAGGCAAGCTCTGCTTGGGATTTGAAGAGCAACTACGGTGGATAAGAGGTTGAATCCTTTTAAGAAGGACATGGGATAGGGGCTGATAGGAAAGGAACTGGAGACTGGGTCCTTGGGATCCTTGGATAAAAGGGGCCCAAGGGGCGTGATATCATTCATTCAGGTTTCTGTTTGCTCCAGGTGGAATATAATTCAAAACTAAATCCCAACCAGACTTCTTTCCTCAAGGTCAGTAGCCCTACTCCATGCTCAGCCTGACTCCTGGACCCCTGTCCAGAGCCACAGACCCTGTTACCAGATTCAGCTTCTGGGCCTGCAGGGTCCTGCTTGGGAGCAAGTGGGGTAGATGAAATAAAACAAACAAATAATTAAAACCCTAAGGGCCTGGGTGGGGAAGCAGAGAAGAGTTACCCTTTTCTACCTCCTGGCGGGCTCACTCTACTCACGTGTGTATCATTTTTCTGGGCGGCTCTCTCCTGAGTAGATGGCCGACTCTGGAGGTCAGCCCCAGCTGACTCAGGTGAGTGCCCCCTGCCATGTGGGGATGGGATATCAGTGTCGCTGAACTGTACCCTTTGTCATAGATCTCATCCCTAACCTGCCACGGCCTTGGGCTCCTTGTAACCTCACCTTATTGTCTCCCTCTCATCTAACTTCCGAAGCCAGGCAAGCTGACAGAGACCTTCAAGTACTTCCTGCAGGGCATGGGCTACAGTGAGTACGGGGGTCAGAGGCTGGCATGAGGACGAGGGCCTGCTGCAAGCATGAGGGACGGCCTCCGGGGGGAAGAACCACTTTAGGCTAACTCCTGGACTTAACCACCATCTGCCAAATGGAACTCACAGGTCCCCCGGCTCCATTTGTAACTTTTGCACCCCACTGAGTTGCTGGCCTCTTTTCCCCACCTCCTCTCTGACTGCCTGCTTATTCTTGTCTCCATAGTGGCCTCATCCTGCATAATTCACCTGTCTCCATCTCGCACAGCCTCCCTGACCAGTGTGGCAACTATTGGTGGCAGCCTGTCCCTCCTGCAAACCCTGTCCCAGAGGAGTGAGTCTGGGACTCTCCCTTCAGGGCCCCCCGGGCACACCATGGAGGTCTCCTGTTGAATGGCCCATGTTGTCCTGGTGTGGGACTCAGCCCCCCACTTCCCCAGCACTAACCCAGGAGGTGTGTAGGGCCAGAGTGAGCAAGTGAAGATGGTCAGACCAAGTGGAAAAATGACTGATTTTTTTAGTATATTTTATTGATTATGCTATTACAGTTGTCTCATTTTTCCCCATTTATCCCCCTCCTCCCTGCATCACCCCCCTCACTCTCCAGTACTCCCCTCCCCCAAGGTCCATGTCCATGGGTTGTACATATACATTCTTCGACTTCTCCATTTCCTATACTGTTCTTAATCTCCCCTGACTATTTTGTTCCTACCTATTCTGCTTCTTCCCTGTACCTTTCCCCCCACTGTCCCCCTCTCCCTTCCCACTGATAACCCTCCATGTGATCTGAATTTCTGTGATTCTGTTTCTGTTATAGTTTGCTTAGTTTGTTTTTGTTTTTTAGGTTCAGTTGTTGATAGTTGTGAATTTGTTGTCATTTCATTGTTCGTAGCTTTTGATCTTCTATTTCTTAGATAAGTCCCTTTAACATTTCATATAATAAGGGCTTGATGATGATGAACTCCTTTAACTTGACCATATCTGGGAAGCACTTTATCTGCCCTCCCATTCTAAATGACAGCTTTGCTGGATAGAGCAATCTTGGATGTAGGTCCTTGCCTTTCATGACTTGGAATACTTCTTTCCAGCCCCTTCTTGCCTGGAAGTTCTCTTTTGAGAAATCAGCTAATAGTCTTACAGGAATTCCTTCATAGGTAACTGTCTCCTTCTCTCTTGCTGCTTTTAAGATTCTCTCCTTCTCTTTAATCTTGGCTAATGTAATTATGATGTGTCTTGGTGTGTGCTTCCTGGGGTTCAACTTCTTTGGTACTCTGAGCTTCCTGGACTTCCTAGAAGTCTATTTCCTTTGCCAGATTAGGGAAGTTCTCCTTTATTATTTGTTCAAATAAGTTTTCAATGTCTTGCTCTTCCTCTTCTCCTTCCGCACTCCCATGATTTGGATGTTGGAACATTTAAAGTTGTCCTGGACATTACTAAGCCTCTCCTAATTTTTTTACATTCTTTTTTCTTCATTCTGTTCCAGTTGGATGCTTATTTTCCCCTTTTGTTCCAAATTGTTGATCTGAGTCCCAGTTTTCTTCCCTTCACTGATGGTTCCCTGTGTATTTCCCTTTACTTCACATCATATAGCCTTCATTTTGTGACCGAGCTCAACCAATTCTGTGAGCATCCTGATTACCAGTGTTTTGAAACTCTACATTGGATAGGTTGGCTATCTCCTTGTGGCTTAGTTCTTTTTCCGGAGTTTTGATCTGTTCTTTCATTTGGGCGGTATTTCTTTGTCTCAGTGCACCTGTTATGTGTAAGGGGCGGAGCCATAGGTGTTCACCAGGGCTGGGCAACCCTCTTTGTTGTGTTGTGGTGCTGTCTGTGGGGGAGGGGTCGGAGAAGGGACAATGCCACGTGCTCTGTTCTCATCCCAGTTTCTGTCACTTCCCTCACTTCTCATAAGCAGTTTGTGCCCTTTAGGTGCTGATTTGCAGGAGGGTGGGTTTGTGCTTGTTTTAGGACCCTGTGGGCCTGTCCAACATACTCTCCTGTGAGGCTGAGAGTTTCTCCTGCCACCACAATACCTTCAGATCTTTTCTCCAAACTGCAGTTTTGAGTCTTTAGTTTCCTGCACTGAAACCCAGGGGTCCGTGGTCCACCTCGCTCCCCCACTTTCTGCCAGGCTTGTCTGCACACGAATGTGGGACTGCCTGTGTGGCCCAGCAGCTGCTGCCTTGCCTCATCCTCTCCACCCTGCTGCCCAACTCCACCCCTCCTACCATCTGGTTGAATGTTTCCTCAACTCCTTGGTTGTTAGACTTCCATGCAAATGCTTTTCTGGCAGTCCTGGTTGTTCTTTGTTTTTAAATTGGTTGTTTTCCTTCTCTTGGTTGTGCAAGGAAGGGAAGTGTTTCTGCCTATACCTCCGTCTCAGCCCACCTTCTGACCTTGATCTTTGATTGGTACCCTAACCTTGACCTCTAGCCTATGATTTCCCTCAGCCTCTGGGAGAGCTGTCCTAATATCTCGTAGGGACCCAGAGCCCTAAATGATCCCCTCCCTCATTCTGGTGTTAAGGTAGAGAGGGCATGAATCCCCTCTCCCTAATCTAGGTGTCCATAGATGAGGGATAAGGGTAGCTGTAGTTGTCCATGGTGCCTACCCCAGACTCTTCCTACTCATCCTGTAGTAAGGGTAAGGGACTTGGTGCTGGGTCTCCATTCACCAAAGTGGATATGGCTTCTCATTAACCCTTCAAATTTCTGAAGGATATGGGCCTCAATGAATGTGTCGGGGAGGCTTGCTGGGGGGTTAGTAGTCCTCAGGATGTGATAGAAATATCCAGTGTGTGAATGGAAGTTGGACTGGGAGGTGGTAGGCAATGAACAGGTTTGAGGGAAGGATTGGAGCTGGGGCAACAGGAAGGGGCCTGGGGACATTGGCTGCACTAACTTTGGTAGCTGTCTAGACAGTGTGTGTCTAGAGTGGGAAGGGGAGGGGGCCAAGCTGGGGCAGGGCTGCTTGGGGCTTGGCATAGGGGTGGGCAGGGTTACCTGGGGCTCTGACCAGAGTGTGTTTTGGGTGGAGGGTGCTCTCCTGTCTCCCCCAACTTCTGCTGTAACAATAAACTGTAGAGGAATCCGAGCACCGTTTTTATTCTTGTCTCAGTATGCCTGCATCCTGCCCCTGTCCTACCTTCTCCGGGCCCAGCTCTCAGTCTCTTCTCCAAGTGACATAAACCTGGGAGGGGCTTGCGTAGCACAGACCCTTCACAAAACGTGGCTTCATAGTCAGTGGCCCCTACTCAGTAGAATAGTGTTGTCCTTGATATTGATGGTACCTTCACATCTTGGGAGAGGCTCTGCTTAGAAGACTTCCGTATCAGTTACTGGGAAACACCATAGGATTTCAGAGATGTCACCAACATGATCTTAAGGAAGGAAGGACAGAAAGCTGACTGAAGTGTCCAAGGACATCTTGTGTCCACCTTTCTGCAGGATCATCTGGGAGGTCACCTAGATTCCGTGTTAGGTGGTTCAATAAGTCAGCAGGCCACGCCTCACGCAGTTTCTGGAGGGCTTACTGCGTTACCCAGCGGACCCCAATCTGAAGCCTCCTCCAGTGAGCCACAGCAACCAGGCCTTCCCCTCAGGAATTCCTCCTCCCGTACCAACCCAAGAATTTGGGAGTTCATTAGACTATGTGTATGGTTCTCCGAGAAGGTTCTCAACAAGTGTCAACAATAATTATGAAGAGAGCTTCAGATTTTGTGGCCATTGCAGGCTGATCCTTGGGCTCTTGAGGCACAGGAAGTAAAAAGGAGAAGGCAGTTTATAGCACTATTGGCCAGAGTGCTGTGGATGGAAGGTTGCCCGGTCATTCCAGATCATGGAAACCCGCAGGCAATTAAACGGTCTCCT
Organism: Anoura caudifer; assembly: GCA_004027475.1. NCBI lineage: Eukaryota > Metazoa > Chordata > Mammalia > Chiroptera > Phyllostomidae > Anoura > Anoura caudifer. The sequence goes on from PVKU01017591.1 coordinate 10,643, forward strand.
CAGTGACACTGAGCTGATGACCAGTGCAGCCTGATGTCCAGTGCTGACACGCTGACGCGGAGGCAGGACATGGAACATGCTCTTGGTTCTTGAGCAGTTCATCAGTCTCCTAGGACAGAGTCTACTTTACATGCAGCAGGCCAGGTTCAGAGGGGTGAGGGCATTGGGTGACCGCACACGGGCAGGCAGCAGCTGCTTAAATGCGGCTTGATTGGAATCGTCGGCCTGGCTAGCTTCTAGGTAAACAAAGCACGGAGAAAAGGCAGAGAACTCCAAACAGCATCAGCCTTGACTGCCAGCAGCTGCTGCTGGGCGTTACGGAAGAAGGGAAGATGGGTCTTCTCAGCACATTAAACTGCGCAGGTACCACTGTTGTGTTAGCAGAGTAATCTTCGGAAGAAGGAGAAAAGCTCATCCCTGGGTACC
>PVKU01017592.1:0-11065 GCA_004027475.1 Anoura caudifer
GGGAAGTTCTCCTTTATTATTTGTTCAAATAACTTTTCCACTTGTTGCTCTTCCTCTTCCCTTTCTAGTACCCCTATAATTTGGATGTTGGGACGTTTAAAGATGTCCTGGAGGTTCCTAAGCTTCTCCTCATTTTTTTGAATTCTTGTTTCTTCCTTGTTTTTTGTTTGGTTGTTTCTTTCTTCCTTCTGGTCCACTCCATTGATTTGAGTCCCAGTTTTCCTCCCATCTCTGTTGGTTCCCTATGCATTTTTCTTCATTTCACTTATTGTAGTCTTCATTTTTTCATCTAATTTGTGAGCAAAATCCACCAATTCTGTGAGCATCCTGATCACCAGGGTTTTGAATTGTGCATCTGATAGGTTGGCAATCTCTTCGTCGCTTAGATAAATTGGCTCTGGGGCCTTGATTTGTTCTCCAGTTTGAGCCATTTTTGTTTCTGGGTTTTTTGGAGTTTTTTTTTTTTTTGGTCTAGTCGAGGCTGTTAGGTAGTGAGGGGTGGAGCCTTAGGTGTTCCCCAGGGCGTGACAGCCCAGTCGCTGGGTAGTGACCCTGTATGTGGGGGCGGGGTCTGAGAGGAGACAGTGGTGCTTGCTCTGCTCACTCTCGGATTCCACTCCCTCCCACCGCTTCCCCTTTGCCTGGATTATCTGTGCGTGAATGTGGAACCACCCGGTCAGCCAGCTGCCTTGTGCGGCCTCACTGGTTCTGCACAGTTGCCGCCCCGTGCCCGGGTTCTGCTAGTCGCCGCTGTGCACCTGGGGGCTGCCAGCCGCTGCTGCCTGCGTGCCTGGTCCGCACCTCCGCTTTTCCCTGCCGCGACTCCGCCCCTCTTACCGGTCTGGATGAATCGTAATTGGACTTCCAAACAGTTCAATTTTCTGAGTTCTGGTTGTTTTCTTGTTTCTAAATCTTTGTTGTCCTTAATTTTGGTTGTGATAGGAGTCACAGTGTATCTGCCTATGCCTCCATCTTGGCCGAAGTCTTACTGCCTTTTTTAAGGTTAATAATTCTGTGCCAGTTTTTTTAGAGGGATGGATAACAATGTGTTTATGCATGTTAAATGCTACCCTCTCTTTTTCTCCTTCTCAAGGGATAATTCTTATAATAAGATTTTGTAAGAGATATCCAGTTAAATTTTATTCAGTTTCAAAGTCTTGATTTATTTGAATTTCTAATAGTAAACACTTAAGGTTGCAGTTACAGACACTGACATAGTATTTACTATACTTCGGGTACCAGTATTCTTTGTATGCTAATTCATTAAATTTTTAGGAAGCCCTGCTCATCTTAGTATAATCACTATTCCCATTTAGTGGTGAGGGAAAGCAGTTTAGACAAAGTTCTGCAGGTCAGTTAGCAGTTGATAGGGGCAGAACTTGAGCCCATGGAGGATGGCTCTGAAGCTGCGCTCCATCATAATCACAGTGTCATGCTGTGTTCTGTCTTCTGTGTGAGGTGACAGGTGACACATGAGGCTGGGCCTCCAGACACTTTCATCCCAACGAGTCGAGACTCAGACCCCCTGAGAGGTACTGTAATAGAAGCCTGCTCAGCTCATGGTGGGACCTTCCAGACAGATGGGAGGTGTGGTGACTCTTCTGAGGTGAATCGTACAGAATGGGGAGCTGTGCCTGAGCCTTAGGGAAGAAGCAGGTGGTCAAATGGAGAGAAGAACATGTCTCTCTATGCATTGAGGAGAGGATTAGGAGAATCTTTTTTAAAATTAATTTTCCTTCTTTTTATTAAATTTATTGGGGAGGTGTTGGCTAATAACGTTATATAGGTTTCAAGTGTGTGTTCCATGATATTTGATCCTCACATTGCGTTGTGCGCCTACTATGCGAAGTCAGATTGTCTTCAGTTACCATATATTTGACCTCTTTCACTTTTCCCAACCACTCCCCACCACTTTCCCTCTGGTAACCACCGTACTGCTGTCTCTGTCTGTGAGTTTTTGTTTGTATCTGTTTTGCTTTTCTTGTTTACTTCTTGTTTTCAGGGGGTTAGGATGTGGATATCCATGGGAGGCCATTACTCTGCCTGCCACAGTTACCAACCTGTAGGTTTGGAATCTGCGGAAATGAAGTTTTTTTTCAGATTCTTTGGCTCAAAATATTGCCCACTATTTTGAGTAAGTCACTGAGTTAAAAAAGGAATCCACATGCATGATTATAATTTGAGATATAATTACCCCAATCTTTGGGATAATCTTCCAAGTGACGAAGGGAACGATACAGTCTTGTTTGTCTCAAATTATAATTAATGTGGATTCCATTTTTAACTCAATGGCTTAATCAAAACACTGGGCAATATTTTGAGCCACAGAATCTGAAAAAAAAATTTATGTTTTGATTCCACACCTACAGGTTGGTAACTGGTAAGCAGAGTAATGGCTTCCCATTGAGGTCCACGTTGTAATCCCTGGAATCTTGAATATGTCACCTTATACAGCAAAAGGCATGTTTGAGGTGTGATTAGATTAAGGTTTTTGAGATTAGGAGATTATCCAGGTGGGTCCAATGAAATCACAAAAATCTTTATAAGGTAAAGAGGGTTGCAGGAGAGTCAGGGAGGAGATGGAATGAAGGAAGCAGAGATCAGAGGTCATGCGGTGGTGTACAGTCAGCCTCAGGAGGTTGGAAAAAGGAAGGAAGCAGATTGTCCCCTGGAGCTTCCAAAAGGCACATTGCCCTGCTGACACCTTGATTTTGGCCCAGTGAAAGTAATTTTGAACTATAAGAAAATAATACACTTGTATTGCTTTGAGACACTGAGTTTGTAGTAATTTGTTACAGCAGCAATAACAAATGAATACAGCAGCCATTTACTCCTCTGCCTCTGTTCCTGGGCTGTGAAAAACAAGCAGTTGTCTACGGTAATCACTCAGGAGTTTTTGTGCAAACCTATTAAAAATGAAGAAAAAAAGAGAGGAAACATTATTTATACTATACATTTAAATCTACTTTATTTTAAAGACATGCATCCATTTCCATTTGACTTTAGTTCCTCTATTAGAGACTAAAAGTCAATTTATGTTGTTTGCAATAAACGCAGGAGGAATCCTGTAAACGCTTATGCATGAGCTGAAACTGTAGCGCACACATTCCAGAATCTTTGTGTGAGCGAATGTGGGCAGAACTCACTGGGTTCATTTGTATGTAATATATTCTATGTCTTTCATCCTTTTTCTTGCTTAACTGTATGTTATGATGTGTTTAGATTATCCATGGCATAGACCCCATGTTAGGTGGACATTATTTTAATTTGTATTTATTATCATTTTTTTGTGACTGTCAGTTTTTAACCTTACAAGAGCATTTTCTTTCGACTTGGCTTCAAAGCACACTTTATCTTATCCAACTTACTTACCTGTTAATGTTCTAAACCTCTTCCCACTTGCATTCCACAAAAATCCTAATTTTGTGAGAGTACACTTTATACCACTGTATTAAACATCTTATATTCTACAATCTATTATTTAAATTGTTGAGTTTTGTAATTATTTAAAGTTTCTATGTTGAAGTTCTTTTTAATCAAAATTCTGTTCTGCAGTGTAGAATCGGTCATAAAAGGAACTGTACAAGATATATGTACAAGTCTTAAATCTACTCCTCATCCCGTCCCCTGTGGTCGTTGTATCTGTTAGTCATGGTCTGTGATGTGTGCAGCTTCCTGGAGCTCTTTTCCTTTTTCATGATTTCTTCCACTCCTTCACCTTTGGCTGATTTTGTTTGGTGAATTTGTAGGTCTTCTTGTCCTAATATCTGGACTTTCAATAGTTGCTACTAAACCTCTGAAATCAATCTGCCTCTGGTGGTGCTGTCATTAAAAGTTAACTGCTTTCCCATTAATCCATTAATTCTGAAGATTAATTGGTAAATCTATTCAAACTTGGGATACATAAGCCAGTGTTTGCCTCTAAGTGAGAGCTTATCCCATTAACACCACAGAGTATTAACAATTATATATACAATTCACCCATATCTTATGCAGGAGAAACTGAATACAAACTTACAGGCTGCTGCCAAAATGGATTACTTGACAACTAGAAAATCATCACTGCCTTTTAGCTCAGCTCTAGAAAAACATACTGATAAATATTTACTTGTTTAAAGTTTCAGCAGTATGTTATTTTTTAGATTTAAGCCACTGATTGACAAAGTTAGAAGCTCATATTTGTCTTATTTAATATATCTAAAGCTAGTATCCTCAAGTTAATGTTAATTTTTACATAAAGCTCAAATTAATACTCCAAGCAGGTAAAGAATTTAGCAGTAGTCTGTACTCAGTGGTGCTTTAATTGAGCTGAAATGTCATTTTATGAAATGATGAGAGATAAAATCAGGAAAGGCCCATATTTTGTCACCTGCTCTTAGGAAAAATTCTACTTTATTCAAGCCCAGTTTTATTATCACTAGTTCTTAAAACGTATCCTTTTTTCCTCCCCAGCATGTCACTGTGCATGAGCTGCCTCCATGCAGGGTCAGGTGACACAGCTACAGGAGGAGAATGGGGTGGGGCGTGGCACCGCAACCATTTCCGTAATCTTTCAAAAGCCTCCGGAAACAGTGTGACAAGCATAAGGACATTTGTGAAAGGAGCGCTGGCTAGAAATTAATCTGCAGGTCTATTTTAGTGATTTCTAAATGAGCCTAATCCTGTCTAAACTACACTGCAGAGGGACGAAGTCTGAAGGATCTGGAAGGGAGGCAAGTGTTAAATCTCCCGGATGTGATTCTCCAGGGTAGCTAGGATGACTTACTGGGAGTGCACATTCCGCAGAAGTAACAGCCTGGAGCAGGTCCATAGATTTCTTTTGTTTTTAAATGGGGAAGACACTGCCGCCTTTCAAACACACTAGGGTTTTCAGTAGGTACTTACCAGTAGGATGGACTTTCTTTGATGTGCTGAATCAGTTGTGAGGATATGAGCGTATAGAGTTTCAAAGAGCTCCTTAGCATAAAAATAAATGAAGACCATCCAATGGAGCACAAGCAAAAGCTACTTATTTAGAGTTCACTATAGCAAGGGTTTCAGCCACCATCAATTGTATTCGGCAGAGATTCAAAGGTAGGCAGAGGCAAGGGAAAACTTTATAGTGGGGAAAAAGGGAAGGCTTCGAGTATGCCCTGATTGGAGGCTGTAGATAGGGAGGCTGTAGACAGGCTAGCTAGAAACTGGGCATCCTATGTGATTGATTAGGTGTGCAAATTTGGCTTCCCCTGATCTCAAAATCTCTACTGAATACATAGTTGAAAGCAAGGGTACAAATTAGGGAAGCTCTTAAATTATTAACCACGTCCTGGCTGTTTCGAGCCTATTGCTGCAGGGGTTGTTGTCTGGCTCCCTGGCTGACTACCAGACAGTAGGTTGGCTTCCGGGGCTGGTAGTTGCCAGTTATGAGCCAGAATTCTATTCTTGTGCGTAGTCTGGCTGTTGTCCATTTGTATATTCAACCTCCCACTGGGCAGGAGGCAGAGGTGCATCAGCGACAGGACCTGTGCGGTGCTGGGTAGGGAGATGGGACTCGTACAGTCCTGAAACTAGACATGCATAGTTTGTAGGAGTAACCCAGATGGGGTTTATGGTTAGAGAATAATATTGTTGTCTAACTTTTGGATAAAATGTTACCTTGTACACAATATTTTTGATATTTGTTAGCATAATCTCCCACACTTTCTTAGTTCATGATTTCCAATTTCAACTGGATGATGATTTTAATAATATAGTTTGGAATAAAACACTTCATTTAAAGAAATATATATTTTTAAGGGAATGTCATTCCTTAATCTTAAATCTGTCAATGGAATATTTGGATTAGGTCTAAATAAACTTTGTTTTCTGAATGGACTGAAATTCTAACATTTCCAAAGCTCCCTGTCAATGGCCCCACCCCTGCCTCTAATTCATGGAATTTTTGAAAATTTTAATCATGCTTGTTATGTATCCTATCCTGTCCTGTCCTGTCCTTCTCCAATGAATATTTCCGTGAGAAACATGATTCACTAGCAGGCGTGCAACTGATTTTGGCAGGTCTTCCAAAAAACAAAGGTTGGTTTTACTCATTGGCAACTCAGCTGAATGCTACTGAAAATCAGCCCTGTTTTTATTTTTGTTAAGTTTATTTTAGATGCCTAGTACTTGTTTCAACAATGTACTAGCTCAGAATAGGAGCTCTCTGTCCTGGAGTAAATTATTTAACCATTGTGTCTCTTTTTCTTTGATTGTCCAATGGAGTTATGGTATCAAATAGTGTCAGGTATTTATCAGGATCAAATGAGTTAATACATGTACAGCACTGGGAACATAAGCAGCCAATAATATGTCCCCACTATTATTTTTTTAAATTTATTTTAATTGTTGTTCTTGTACAATTTTCTGTCTTTTACTCCCATCCCAGCCCACCGCCCCAGCCCTCCCCACCTCCCTCCCATTTCCACCCCCCCCATTAGTTTTTGTACATGTGTCCTTTATACTTGTTCCTGCAAACCCTTCCTCTTTTCCCCGATCTTCCCTCCCCTCTCCCCTCTGGTCACTGTCAGCCTGTTCTCAATGTCAGTGTCTTTGGCCCCATTATTTTAGTGCAGGTGGTATTACACAGAGATTAAGAAAATTAAATTACTTTTATTAAAAACTGAACTGCTTTTACTTACTGGAGAATCATGCAATTGAAGCCCTTTATAAAATAAAATTAAATTACTTTTGATTGAGCTATATTAAAATACTTTCAATATAGCTTGCATCTTTATTTATAAAGGCTATTGAAATTTTTCACATGCACAATTTTCCAGAGCTCTAATTTATCATTGTCTTTTTAATGGCAATGGTTTTTTTCTTACGTGAAGAGTAAATGGTGAGTTTTCTCAGATACTGACCTGAAAGCTGTAAGGGGTGTGTGTGTGTGTGTGTGTGTGTGTGTGTGTGAGTGAAAATGTCTCAGCAAAAATTGTGTTTTCCCCCTAAGAATATGAATATTCTAACAGAATTCAATGAAACTTTCCTTATGTAGTCAGTGTATAGAAGTTTTTTTTTTTTACAAAAAAGATTAAAAACTATAGTTTCACATTTCCAACTGTATATCAAGGTTAATGTGGAAATTATAATGTCACTATGAAAATGCTGAATAAAAAGTAATATGATATTGGAGAAGCATAGAGTAGTAAGAGTGATGTTCATTTCTTCCCCTAACAGAAAAAATCATTAGTCAAACATTCTCTGCTATTGTTTTTACTTGTACAAGACCTTCCCCCTTGATGGCTGTATGATGAAGTTTTCACGCTCTCCTATGCTCTTTTTGTTTAGAATGTGCCTTTTTCCTCCCGGCCAAAGTTCCTTTTTTTAGTAAGGGTTATCCAGCTCCACCTGGTCTCACTTTGAGATGGGGCAGCAGCGTGGCTGGGCGAGGGTGGGCCGCAAGTGCCGCTGAGCCCCAGCCTGCGCTGCGGGAGGCGGGAAGCCTGCGGGTAGGGTGGCCTGCACCCCTCCAGCCCCATTTCTGGAAGCGGGGTGGGGGCCAGAGGTTTCTGGCTGGGGGTTGGCAGCCCTGCCTTTCCTATGTGGAGGTGGTGCGGGTACAGTAAGCAACACTGGTAGAGAGAAGTCCCCAGTTTCCCAGAGGCCCATCCTAAAAGTTGGAGAGGGTAGCAAAGGATTTCCATGTTGCTCCTGCCATTTAGAAACCTTCCTTCTAGTGTCAAAAGAAAGCAGAGGGGAGCTGGGACCTGGGACCTAGGACCTAGAACCTCGGGCTTCTACGGGACTGGAGCAGGCGGTGCTAGCACATGCTGGTGACAAGTGCAGATGCCGGAGAGAGTGGAATGGCTGCAGCACTGGCAGAGCACTAGGGGCGAGTAAGGTCCACAGCCTGGCTGCTCATCTGCTCAGGACCGGCCTGCAGATGGGGAGGGTCCAACGGCTCCACTCCGCATTTGGCCCAGGTTCCCCTGCTTGGCAGCTGCTGTGGTGGACAGTCCTTTGGAGACTTGTAGGGGCGGGTGCAAAGGTAGCAGTAGTTGTATATTATATATTTACATTATGTGAATCACATATATGGAATACTTTATATATGTTGTATATATAACAGTATAATATGTGACGTTATACCATACATTCTATGTATGTAATATGTAGTAATAGCATATGATGTAACATAATTACTATATTATATACAGAGTGTAAAATATAGTTACACATGTAAATACATATATATCAATGTATACATAATATAAATATACCAATATTTATTTACACAAAAATACATGCACTTAAACAATATTATGTGTACAATTATATAATGTATCTGCATATTTCACATATGTATGCAAAATGCATTCATATTATATGTATATATAATCATGATTTATTATTAGTAATATATTTATATGTATATAACATATATACATATATAAATATGTTCATACATATTTTCAAAAGGATACCATACAATAAATGTATGCCATCACTTACACTTATGATTTGATGGCCAACTTAGCGTTTATACAGGGTCAGCTTATATATACATTATATATGTACACATATGCATAATAATGTACACACATATGTCCAGTATGTGTATGTACATTACAATACACACATGCATATGTTATATGTATAATTTTAATGCAGATACAAATATTGTACATATACAAATATTATAGGTAATACAATACATGTATCCTATTCTGTATGTAATATATGTATGTATATATGTCCCTGGTGAAATGACAATGATCTGATATAGTACTTAATTAAAAAACAATACAATTATATTTTGAACTGAAATAATTTGTTATTTCAGATTTGATAAGATCCTTGCTTAAATGCCTATGTATTTATGCACTCTGAATCATGATTAGATGCACTCTGAAAAGCAGTAAATTAAAGCTAATAATTACTGCAACTTGAGAGGAAGCTGAGAGTTCTGGCTGAGAGATTAGTTCAGAACCCTAGATCACTGGGTTGTTTTTGCCAGCGTGTAGAACAGGGGTTCTCAGCTGCTGCCCTGTTGACCTTTGGGGCTGGGTGATTCTTTGCAGTGGAGTGCTGCCCTGTGCTCTGTAAGATGTTTAGCAACATCCTTGGCCCCCATCCTCTAGATCCCAGTAGCACCTCCAAGTTGTGATGACAGAAGTGTATCCAGAAATTGCTCAGTTCCCCTGAGGGACAAAATCACCCCCAGTTGTGGTCCTCAGCTTTGCATCACCAGAACCTGCATTTTACTGCATTTACTGGTGCAGCCAGTGCAAACTAGTTTTCTGGAACAAATTCGCAGGAGACTGATACTTCAGAATTTCATTTCATTAAAGTCTAAAGGGAAATATTCTTTTTACTTGTACCAGAATCATTATTGCTGTCTGAGACGCCCCCCCCCTTGCTGGTGTCGATACTATTGAAGATCAAACAGGTAATAAATAAATAGCTTGGCAAACCTGGCGTGGGAGCATGCAACTTCTTCAGAGATACTTTATTCATGTTGTGGTGTGCAATGAAATGCCTGCACTCTGAACCTGAAGGAACAGTCATTGTGGTCATGCTGTTCTTGTACGCTGGGTTCCAGACCTCAGTGCGGTTTGTGAATATCAGGGTCCCACAACAATGAGACGAGCAGATTAACCAAACTCTGTCTCAGTTACCTCATCTGTAACAAAAGTAATATCAGTATCTCAAAGAAGAGTCATGAATATACTATGTGGAATGGTTGTTCTTCGCACCGAACACCCACTGAATGTGTGCTAGTTATTGGTTTATATAAGAATCATTAAAAAATATTTTGTTGCTACGTAAACATACAACACATTGGGGGAGTGTGTATGCTCGAGATAAAGAATAATGATGTCATATGATACCACTCAGGCCGACAATGAGGACTTTATCAAACAAGCACCAGGGGCCCCTGGGCCAGCCTGCCTCCATGTCCTGTGACACGGCTCACGAGAGATACTCCTCTCTCCACAAATGGAACAAGCACCTCTTCTCTTATTTTAATTCCATTTTTTTAGCTAAAAATAGAACAGTATTGAATCTTATAGTGTCAAAACAAATGAGCAATAAGTATATGCCTTCAGAGTGACTGATTGCACTAGAGGCATTTTACATCCAAAACATTTATTTCTGTGTAATTGACTGTGATTTTCCATTAAATACCCCCCTTTTTTTGGTCTCACTCTCACCTGAATACTGCTAATAATTCAACAGTGACTGTTTCTGGTCAACTCACGCGCACACCCTCCCCCCACCCACAGGTAATGCACTGACTTGTACATGCAAACACGCAGGTCATGGTTTCCACGTAAAGCTTGTTGGTTGTCGCTTGTGGTTGGGCATAGTGAGAACTCCCTTCGGTGCTCCATGGATTGTGTGTCTTTTAATGTCTGCGTTGCTTAACACTTGAGTTAGGAAAACTAGGTTGGCAGTGTCGTATTTAAGCCACTTAGCAGGCATCCAAGCACTGTGGGCCAGTTACCAGGTCTGAGTTAACTAAAAAATTTAAGGTGTGAAAGAAGAAAAGGTGAACTTTAAATGAAAATGAGAGTGTCTTAAAAAGTAAAAGGCTACCTCAGGCAAATTCTTGTGAAAGGGCATTAAAATGTGAAGTTGGTAAATTTTTATCTATCAGTTATACTTTAGACATTTAGCTTTAAAGAGAAACACATTTCAAATAGCAGGACTGGGAGCTTCCGGCCAAGATGGAGGCATAGGCAGACGCACTGTGTCTCTTCTCACAACCAAATTAAGGACAACAAAGATTTAGAAACAAGAAAACAACCAGATCTCAGAAAATCAAACTGTTTGGAAGTCCAACAACGATTCATCCAGACCGGTAAGAGGGGCGGAGTTGCGGCAGGAAAAAGCGGAGGTGCGGATGGGCACGCAGACAGCGGCTGGCAGCCCCCAGGTGCACAGGCGGTGGCTAGCAGACCCCGGACACGGGGCAGCAACTGTGCAGAACCAGTGAGGCCGCACAAGGCAGCTGGCTGACCGGGTGGTCCCACATTCACGTGCGGATAATCCAGGCAAAGGGGAAGCGGTGAAAGGAACTGGAATCTGAGAGAGAGTAAAGCAA
>PVKU01017593.1:0-11061 GCA_004027475.1 Anoura caudifer
AAGAGTCTCTGGAGGAGGTGGTGCGAGACCTGCGGGCCCAGCTGACATCAACTCAAGAGGAGCTGACAGCCCTGTTGAAGAAGCAGCGGCAGCAGCAGGTGGGCGTGGAGACAGCAGGAGACTCAGTCATGGACCGCAGGGAGACCTGGGATGCACGTGGATCCCATAGGGCCAAGTTCTGGTGGTTTCTGGGAGCTGGGAGTCAGAGCTAGGGTGGCAACTTCCCTTAGTGAAAAATGATTTTAGATTGTCTGGGAAGGAAACTTAAGTTATTTTGCCAGACCCGTCTAGCCAAAAGTAGAGCAGGGAGTTGAAGTTTCCTGCATTATTGAGCACCCTTGGAAGGTATTGAAACTGCATGTTAACTTCTTACACTGTGCGCTCAGCTTTTTGAGGACAAAGCATGGGTCTTGTAGTGAAAGCTCCAGAGTCCAGCCTACAGCAGCTTCTCAGTAAATATTTGTAAGATGAAAATACATGAATTGTCTTACTCATTCCTTCCTTTATTCATTCACCATTCAGTCTCTCAGCATGTATTCACTGAGCATCAACTGTGCCAGGCCCAGTCCATTCTGAGGACCTGAAAGACAGAAACAACACAATCTCTATCCTCAAGGGATTTGAAAGTTCAGATCAAAGTCGGCCCACTCCAAGTGCAAGCCATGGGGACTGTGGGACAAATGTTCTATGGGCCTCCATGGTGACTTTCATGACAAGGGGCCCTCATATTTTCTCAGTAAATATTTGCCATAATGAGGAATTAATGATTATATTGTTCTTGATGTTCTTTATAGGAAGCAAAGACCACATGTCAGAGGGAAAGAGATGCTAAAGCCATATTTGAAGAGTGGAAAGAAGAGCTATCTGAGGAAATAGACCAACAAAAACGAGTATTTTTGGATGAGCTGAAAAGTTCTGTCCTCCCTAATTCTCCATTAGAAGAGGTACCCAGTGGAAAAGACTTTCCAAATTTCCTTTGTTGAAAATGTGCTTCTCTGCTCTCAAAATTCATTTACTTCTTTTGTGCTAGTTTTATTCCCTCTGCCACTGCGGGGGCTCAGATACTGTGAGGCCGGATTCCGGAGACCAGTGCCTGGGATTGCATCTCTGCTCTACCCCACACTGGCCGTGTGACCGTAGGCGAATCACTTAAACCTTCCTGTGCCTCGGTTTCCTTTCTGTCAGATGGGTTGCTGAGATGGTTAAATGAGCACAGAGCACTTAATATTATATTTATATAGTGAGAACTTCCTAGATATGATTCTTCCTTATGCAAAGGGCTTTCGTCACTGGACAAGAAATGAGGCAAAATTTAAACAAATGTATTTTTTTTTTCCGACACGAATTTGCTGAGTGCTGGCTGCATGACAGGAAGACTGAGGGGCCTGTGGAGGTCACACCCAATAGCTAACATCTATCGACTGTAACTACTGTTTTCCAGCTCCTGTGCAGAACACCTTTATACATTAACTTCTAACCCTCCTAACTATCACACACTGTAACACTCTCAAAGTAGGTACCTCATGAGCTTATTAATTTCTTTTTTCAAGTATTTTTAACAAAGTAGGTACCTCATGAGCTTATTAATTTCTTTTTTCAAGTATTATTAACATTCCTCCTTTACAGGTCAAGACGTGGAGGCCACATAGCTTGCTCAGGGTCCCAAAGCTATTAAGAGATAGAGCTGGGTTGGGGTTGGAACCTAGCTCTTTAAACCTCAAAGTTCTGCTTTTCTAATGGGTGTATTATTGAGTTTATTCAGGAACCCTTTATTAAAGTTACCCCTGGACTGTATCTTAGCATGTAAACTGTATGACTGAAACTATCACAGCAGATAAGTTTTAAGGGCAAATATCTTCAGAATGTATTTTGCTCCTATGGGTCCTTGTAACATCCAGGAGAATCTGGTTTTTGAACATGAACTAATAGTGTTTCTCATAATCATTCCACATTTTGCCTAAAAAGGCAACTTTTCTGGATGGGTATTGTTATGGGCTATGCCTGGAATCTTGGGGGCTCTGTTGTTTCACTCTGAGTGGGAAAGTGATGGGTGGGAGGTGGCGGGGTTGAAGTGGGAGCTCTGTGTGTATTTACTGTAGTGACTAGGACCCCCCGACCTGAATGTTTCCCCAGTGTGGTCAGGGATGATTTGGGGAAAATAAGGTGCTGCTTCCCCAAATGGACCTTAATCTTTGAATCCCAGTCCCTCAACCCTCATTCCTGAGCTTATCTAACACTTCCTGACTTCACACTTCCCCTGACACAGTGCTGGCTGACCAGGCATTCCATACCTAGGCAGGAATTTGAATTTGGAGTTGTTCAGAAACCATTTCCTCAACGGTCAAAGGGTTACATTCAGTTAGGGAATCCTGAGTTTTGGTAAATGAGAACATAATTTTTACATCTGTAGTTTCTTTTGAACTTGAATCACATTCTCCTAAGTTTTAATTTCACTGAAGTATAGGAGCCAAAATGGATACCAAGGTCTGTGTAGGTGGATAACCAGTTTGTGACTCCATTTTTTAAATTCGGAGGGAAAAACACCAGGTAAGATTCCCTTTGGAGTGATCACCACAAACACTGTAAGACGGTCCATTTTCTGCTCTTCCGTGGGAACTTGCTTCTCCCCGGCCAGGCCTGAGCCCTCAGGGGAACACTAGAGAAGGAGAACCCAGACTGGTGTGGACATTCACAGGTGTGCTGGTATCTAGTGAGGGCAGGTTGGGGTTTGTGGTTGGGGTAAGATGTGCCCATCTGACTCTGCTCCAGATGAAAAGACAAAACCAAGGCTAGATCTTCATCTAAACAAAATTGTGCCCTGGCCCTTTCAGAAACCAGCGGCCCCGCAGTCCTGCAGTGGGATGTGCTCCACCCTCGGGTCTCTGCAGGATGCGGAGTGCGAGGAACTGCTCAGGCAGACACAGGAGCTTGAGGCCATGAAAATTCTCAAGGAGATGAAAATTCAGGTGAGCAGGGTCCTGTGTATGAGTTCTTTGGCTTCTCTATTTCCTATATTATTCTCAACACACACCTGTCTATTTTGTACCTGATAATTATGTTTCTTTTAATAAAATGGTTCATTTTATTTAAAGAATGTCAATATATTATATCTCAAATTATAGTTTTAAGGATGTTACACATGTTTCATAGTAGCTTTTTAAAATGAAATCATTTTTTAAAATTCTTATTCTATTACAATTGTCCCAATTTTTCTCCCTTTGCCCTCTTCTGTCCTTCCCACCCCTCGCTCCCACAGTCAATTTTCATATGGTTGTCCATGTCTGTAGGTCATTCATACACATCCTTTGTCTAGTCCCTTCCCCTTCTTTACACCATTATCTGCCTCTCCTTACTTTCTGGTTACTTTCAGTCTGCTCCATGTTCCTATGCCTGTCTGTGGTTCTATTTTGTTTGTTAGTTTAGTTTGTTTATTAGCTTCCTCTTATAGGTGAGATCATATGGTATTTGTCTTTCACCAACTGACTTTCTTTTTTAAATATATTTTATTGATTATGCTACTACAGTTGTCCCATTTCCCCCCTTCATTCTCCTCCACCCTGCATCCCCCATCCCACCCACATTCCCCCCTTTAGTTCATGTCTATGTGTCTTAAGCTTTTTAGCTTCTACATTTCCCGTACTATTCTTGCCCTCCCTCCGTCTATTTTCTACCTACCATCTATGCTACTTATTCTCTGTACCTTTCCCCTGTTCTCTCCTCCTCCCACTTGCCTGTTGCTAACCCTTCATGTGATCTCCATTTCTGTGGTTCTGTTCCTGTTCTAGCTGTTTGCTTAGTTTGTTTTTGTTTTAGGTATGGTTGTTAATAACTGTGAGTTTGCTGTCTTTTTACTGTTCATATTTTTTATGTTCTTTCTCTTAGATAAGTCTCTTTAACATTTCATATAGTAAGGGCTTGGTGAAGATGAACTTCTTTAACTTGACCTTATCTGAGAAGTGCTTTATCTGCCCTTCCATTCTAAATGAAAGCTTTGCTGGATAAAGCAATTTTGGACACAGGTCCTTGCCTTTCATGACTTGGAATACTTCTTTCCAGCCCCTTCTTGCCTGCAAGGTCTCTTTTGAGAAATCAGCTGACAGTCTGATGGGAACTCCTCCTTGTAGGTGACTGTCCCCTTATCCCTTGCTGCTTCTAGAATTCTCTCCTTCATTTTAATCTTGGCTAATGTAATTATGGTGTACCTTGGTGTGTTCCTCCTTGGGTCCAACTTCTTTGGGACTCTTGGAGCTTCCTGGACTTCTTGTAAGTCTATTTCCTTTGCCAGATTGGGGAAGTTCTCCTTTATTATTTGTTCAAATAAGTTTTCCACTTGTTGCTCTTCCTCTTCCCCTTCTGGTACCCCTATAATTTGGATGTTGGCACGTTTAAAGATGTCCTGGAGGTTCCTAAGCCTCTCCTCATTTTTTTTAATTCTTGTTTCTTCATTCTTTTCTGATTGGATGTTTCTTTCTTCCTTCTGGTCCACTCCATTGATTTGAGTCCCAGTTTTCTTCCTATCAACATTGGTTCCCTGTGCATTTTCCTTCATTTCACTTATTGTAGCCTTCATTTGTTCATCTAATTTGCAACCCAAATCAACCAATTCCATGAGCATCCTGATCACCAGTGCTTTGAACTCTGCATCTGATAGGTTGGCTGTCTCTTGGTCACTTAGATGTATTGGCTCTGGGGCTTTGATCTGTTCTTTTGTTTGAGCCATTTTTTTTGGGGGGGGGTCTGGTTGCACCTGTTACATAGTGAGGGGCAGAGCCTTAGGTGCTCTCCAGGGTGGGGCAGCCCAGTTGCTGGGTTGTGATGCTGTATGTGGGGGCGGGGTCCGAGAAGGAACAATGGCACTTGCTTCACGCTCTCTCATATTTCAGTCCCTTCTGCCACTTCCCACAAGTAAATTGGGCCCTTCTGGTGCTGGTTCCTGGGTAGGTGGGCTTGTGTACATTCTAGGACCCTGTGGGTCTCTCCAACAAACTCTCCTGTGAGGTTGGGAGTCTCTCTTGGCACCTCAACCCCCACAAGTGTTTTCAATGGTGCTTTTAGGTTTCATTTCCTGGCACTGGGGCCCTTGGGCTGCACAGTCCATTTCGTTCTCCATTCTCACCTGGTCTATCTGCGTGCTAATGTGTGTCTGCTCTTAGCCAGCCACCCTGTGTTCCTCACTGGGTCTGCCAGCTGCCGCCTGCATGCCTGGGATTGCAAACCACTGCTTTTTCCTGCCACGACCCCTTTCCACTGGCCGCCAACTCTGTCCCTCTTACTGGTCTGGATGAATGGTTGTCAGACTTCCTTACAGTTCAGTTTTCTGTCAGATCTGGTTGTTTTTTTCATTCTAAATTTTTGTTGTCGTTAATTATGGCTGTGAGAGGAGGCACAGTGTGTCTACCTATGCCTCCATCTTGGCCAGAAGTCTCCCAACTGGCTTCTTAATCCCTGCACCTTTTTCATCATTCTTCCCTTTCCCCCTCCCACCTCATAATCCTCCAAATGATCTCCATATCTATGATTCTGTTTATGTTCTGATTGTTTGCTTAGTTTGATTTTTTCAGAATCAGTGGTTGATACTTGTGAATTTGTTTCCATTTTACAGTACATAGTTTTGATCTTCTTTTTCTTAAATAAGTCCCTTTAACATTTCAGGTAATAATGGCTTGTTGATGATGAACTCCTTTAGCTTTACCTTGTCTGAGAAATACTCTATCTGCCCTTCAATTCTAAATGAGGGCTTTGCTGGATCCTTGCTTTTCATCACTTTGAATACTTCTTGCCAGTCCCTTCTTGTCTGCAAAGCTTCTTTTGAGAAATTAGCTGATAGTCTTATGGGTACTCCTAGTAGGTAACTCTGTGCTTTTGTCTTGCTGCTTTTAAGATTCTTTGCCTTTAACCTTTGGCATTTTAATCATGATGTATCTTGGTGTGGCCCTCCTTGGGTCCAACTTGTTTGGGACTCTCTGTGCTTCCTGGACTTGTATGTCTATTTCCTTCACCAAATTAGGGAAGTCTTCTTTCATGATTTTTTCAAATAAGTTTTCGATTTCTTGCTCTTCTTCTTTTCCCTTCTAGCATCCCTGTGAATCAGATGTTGGTATTTTTGGAGATGTCTAGAAGGTCCTTATACTATCTTTGGTTTTCTGAATTCTTTTTCCTTCCGGCTGTTCTGGTGAATGCTTATTTCTCCTTATGTTCCAAATTGTTGATTTGAATCCCAGCTTCCTCCCTTCTACTGATGGTTCTGGTAGATTTTTCTTTATTTCACTTAGTATAAACTTCATTGCTTCCTTTATGTTGTGTCTATACTCACTGAGCTCTTTGCACATCCTGATCACCAGGATGTGCACTCTGCATCTGATAGTTTGGTTATCAGCCTTAAGTTTAGTTGTTTTCCTGGGATTTTGTTCTGTTGTTTCATTTGGGAAATATTTCTTTTTCTCCTCAGTTTGGCAGCCTCCCTATGTTTGTTTCCGTGTATTAGGTAGAGTTGCTTACACTCCTCTGTAGTGTGTCCTATTGTCAAAAAAGCACTGGTAAATTGTGTTGGGTGGAGCCTTAGATAATAGGCAGGGCAGGACAGCCTGCTTCACAACTTTGTGGCTCTGTATGGGGGGAGGGCTCAAAAAGAGTAATAAAAAGAATGAAATCTTTCCACTTGAGACAACATGGGTAGATCTAGATGATATGATGCTAAGTGAAATGAGCAGACAGAGAAAGACAAATACCATATGATTTAATTTACATGTGAAATCTGAAAAACAAAATAAATGAACAAACAAAAGAGTAATGAACTCATAGATACAGAACAAATTAATGGTTGCCAGATTGAAGGGAATTGGGAGGATTGTTGAAAAATGTGAAGGAATAGAGAAGTAAATATTGTCATTTCTAAAAGAAGTCACAGGGATATAAAGTACAGCATAGGAAATGCAGTAAAAAATGTAATTAAAACTATGTATGGTGTCAGATGGGTTCTAGACTTATTGGGGTGATGACTTTGTAAGGTATATAAGTGTGTAATCACTGTGTTGTATGTACACTAAAACTAATATGATAGTGTATGTCAACTGTAATCGAAAAACAAAAAATAATTATTGGTGGGTAATCACTTACTATTGCTATTTTGTTGTTTTCAGACTTTTTTTGAAGTTACTTTGTTATTTTCTTTTTCTCTTGCTGTCTTCCTTTGTGATTTGATGCCTTTTTCTGCTAGTAGTATGTTTTGATACCTTTCTGTCTTTATCAGTTTTGTACCTGCTATAGGTGTTTTTTTGTGATTAGTATAAGGCTTCCATAAAACATTCTATAGTTACAGCTGTCTGATATAAGCTGAGAACAAGTGAACTTCAACTGCATATACACTCTACCCTTTTACCTTTCCTCCTCCCACCCCTCCTGGTGTCCATAAGCCAGCCAGTAGCCTCTGAGGCCAGTTGCTGAGATCTGTGTGTCAGAACAACATACCAATTTCAGCCCTGCCAATGCCATTTGCTCTGGGGGCTGTGAGAGAGAAGTGAGCTTCCTGGGCAGCATCCCTCATGGCTGGGGCAGTGGTTGGATGCTTTTTTCCATGTGGGAAAGTTTGCAAGCTTGATGAGGTCCATCTTGGCACTGAGCTTTGCTGTTCTGGGTGAGGGTTGATGCAAAAATGTAAAACAGTTCTTCTCCTGTCAATGCATCTCTTCTCTGATTTTTTGCTCCATCGAGGTATGGGAAGCTTTCAGCTGGATTCCCAAGTTCCTGTAAAGGTCATCTCATCTGTGGGTGGTTTGAGAGCTGAACCTCTTATCCCACCACCTCGCTGACAGTCACTAGTGTTTATATGTTTAAATCTTTGAGCTTCCTATACTTTATTTCAGTTAAAGATATGACATAAGGATCCAAATTCATAGCTTTTTTTTTTTTTTTCAGGCACTTGGCTACTTGTGTAAACACTATTAGTCAGCAATCCGTCTTCCTCCAGACTAAGATTCCATTTTTCCTTCTGTCTGAACTTCCTATTCATTTTCATAGTTCTGTCTTTGTAATGATGAGCAAAGACTTTTTAATTCTGTAGTTTTATAATATATACATTTAAAAATATTTTATTTGTTTATTTTTAGAGATAGGGAAGGGAGGGAGATAAGGAGAGAAACATCAATGTGGGTAGTCACTTTGTCACCCCTTACTGGGTCCTGGCCCACGTCCCATGCATGTGCCCTGACTGGGAATTGAACTGGCAGCCCTCTGGTTCACAGGTTGGCACTCAGTCCACTGAGCCACATCAGCCAGGGCAGTTTTATAATATATTTCAATTGTGAAGGAGCTGTAATTTTTTTTCAGGAAAGAGAACTGAAGAGGACATTTCATGGATTGGAAAAAGAGCTGGCAGCTAATAACAAAGAGGTAGTTCAAATTGGGTGGTTTGGGGGAAGCTCGGTTCCCATGATCTCCTCCCAGCACACCTTCCTCCTGGGAGCTTGAACTGGTTGGCATGTATTTTGTTGCTGATATTGCTCCTGGCTGCTGACCTTCATCAACATGCAAAAGACTCAGCTGTCCGTAGTAGCTTCCCTGGCCAAGAACAGGGGACTCCAGGCCTTCTCTTCTGAACCACCATATCCTTTACTCTGTGGTACCCTAGGCAGTGACCCTGGGAGGCCCTCCAAGGAGGCTTTTGCCATAAACCTCTGATGAGTTGTCTGGTCATTTTGTGTTTAGGCCCTCCTTTGAAATCCCATCCAGGAGAGAACCAGGGGGCTGTGGACCTATGTAATAGTTCAGGGGTAGTGCCAATGGAAGGGCTCAGGTACCAGAACCAGTGGACAGAGAGCAGCAGGCTTCAGGGCAGAGAAAGCAGCATCTATAAAAATGCCCCTGAGGAGGAGGCAGGTTGAAGAGGAAGCCCATTGACAGCAGCCTCAGGTTCTGCCTACAAAGTGCTCTGAAGGTCAAAGTGCATGAATCAGAGTGGGGCACATAGTAGCCACCCCACTGCAGTAATCCCATCTGATGAATGTATTACATTTGAAACACTTTAAAATGGGAAATGCATTTCAGTTTGTTCCTTGAGCAGGAGAAATGTATTAAGGTACACTAAGTCTTCCTTCCACCCCATCTTTATCTACCTGTCCCCTATACCTACTGTCCACAGGTGACCACATTCGTTATTTTCTTGCACACTCTTCTAGAGTTTCTTTATGCAAATATAAGAAGATAGTCTCATTTTCTCTCTGTTCTTAACCAGAGGTAGCACATTAGCACATTTTCTTCACCTTTTGTGTTCACCTAAAAACATCCATTTGATGATTCTGAATGACCTCATTCCCTGACTGCCCTTCTGTGGGTGGCCACATGAGACAGACAGCCCCTGTGCCCCAATCTTTGCAGCCTGCATTCAGTTGTCCCTTCTCCTCAGGCACAGCTTGACAATATTTCTCAACTGGAAGGTAGTCAGTCTTGTCAGAAAGCCACCTGCCCAGGTCAGGAAACCCTCTACTCTGCTCCTGGTGAAACCCTGAACAGTGTTTGCCTACAGGGGCCGGTCCTACAGACATGGGGTGCATGGGGTCCCTGTGATACTGACTGACTAACCACTCTGTGCCCACCAGCTACAGGACAAGATTCAGGAGCTGCAGAGGGAAAACAGGATGCTGCGGAGGGAAAATAATGAGCTGCAGGAGGAAAAGGAGAAGATGCAGAAGGAGAATGAGAAATTACAGAAGGGAAAGGAGAAGCTGCAGAAGGTGAATGAGAAGCTATGGAAGGAGAGTGAGAAGTTACAGAAGGTGAATGAGAGGCTACAGGAGGAGAGAGAGCAGTCACAGGAGAATGAAAAGCTACAGAAGGAAAATGAGAAGCTACAGAAGGTGAATGAGAAGCTACGGAAGAAGAAGGAGAAGCTACGGAAGGAAAAGGAGAAGATACAGAAAGAGAGTGAGAAGATACAGAAGGAGTATGAGAAGCTACAGGAAAATGAGAAGCTCCAGAAGGACAGTGCGAAGCTGCGGGAGGAAAATGAGAGGCTGCATGACATGCTTTGTCAACTACACATAACAGCTTCCCAATCCCAGCAGCACATTATGTCCCTCAGCACCCAGATGCAACAACAAGCCAGGCTCATTACCTCACAGGAGATGGTAGGTCTGTCCCTCCTCCCAGGCAGCCTCTGGTGTCCCCAGGCCTCTTTCCCGCAAGAACCTCCTTCGATTCTTCTGGACTTCCTGCTATTGGTCTCATTAGTCAGGTTCTTTAAGGAGAGAGGAATTTTCAGGCTTGAGGGGCACAAAGAGGTGAGGGTGCAGCCTGGTGCATTCTCCAGGCTGAAGATGTGCCCATTGTCCTCAGGGTCTGAGGGCAGAGGGGTTCACACTGATACCAGAGACCATAGTCAATGCAGGCACCTGCGAACACTTGGCTTGTTGCTCCATGTAAGCCTCACACCTGCCCTTCAAGGTAGACTTACCTTCTGTTCATTGTCATTTGACCCATGGTGACAGAGGCTGGAGAAGTCAAGTGCCTCAGGGGAGTCCACACAGGGCACTCTGTAGTGACAGGGGGCAGATTCAACCCCAGCGGGGCAGGTGGGCTGCAAAGCTTATACTCTTCTCACTGGGTTCTCAGACCTAATTTCTTCAACAGTAGCCATCTGATAAACTAACAGCCTCTGAGACTATGGTCATATAAACTACTTTGATGAAAAGGCCACCCTCTTATTTAGTAAGCACCCCTCTCCTAGACCTGGCCCTGTGACTTTTTGCCTATGGTCAATAATCCTCTGCCCACCCAGGCTCACCTCCCCAACCTGAGCCCCAGGTCTGTAGAGAAGTGTATCTTTCCCCAGCTGAGCCCCTCCGGTGGCCTCAGGTCCTGGCCTTGGTTCTGACAACACCCTCCCCACAACTTCTGGGGGCTGAGCACCCACTGTCCCTGTCTAGTCCACTCTTTCTGTACTTGCCCCCTTGCTGTTGATGCTTCTCCGTTCTCCCAGCTGCACTTCATTCGACCACCTATACTACCCACTCCTCTGCTGTTTTTTTCACTGTCACCCCTCAAAACAGTAAGCTCTTCAGTGCTGTG
>PVKU01017594.1:0-11061 GCA_004027475.1 Anoura caudifer
CCCCCCCCCCTAGTTTTTGTCCATGTGTCCTACTGGGACACATTTTTTTGTATCTCCCTCATGGAACTTACTTTACTCTGCTTTTTGGGGGTTAAATGTCTCTTACTCCTCTTACTCTCCCCATTAGATGTTAAAAATTTTTAGAAGAGAAACTGTCTCTTGCTCATCGTTGTATTCCTGTCAGCGCAAAGTACACGAGTACATGTTAAGTGCACAGAATGATAGAATAAAGCAGCATCTGTACTGTTTCACTCAAATGGTGTAAAATTTTGGTAATATTTGCTAAATCCTAATATCCAGCTCAGTTTCCTGAGATGTCATGCATAATCTAGTATGGTTGTCTCTTCATCAAAAAATTCTGTCAGAATGCTGTACTTTTCCTCTATAGGGTGGCAGATTGTCCAATAGATCAAAGGGAAGTAATATATAGCTTAAAAATGCTTTTTACCACGCTTGTAATCTATTGAATACATGATTCCCAGATCGATTCTAGCTGTACTTGTATATTTATTTGCATAAATTGGGTATTAAGTCTTTTAGTGGCTATTCAGCTTTTCAGAATCTAGTGTATGGTTACTCCATCTATGTAGTAAGTATCATCCACACGTTGTCCACATACCGTTAGCAGAGACATACAATGTGACATCATGACATATGGGACAAATAAAAAAGGTCTAATATATTTGTAATTAGACTCTAAATAGGAGAGGAAAAATATAACAAAACAATACTTGAAGAGATAATGGCTGAGAGTCTTCCAAAACAGCAAATGTCAGACCACAGAAACACCACTAATCCCAAAAAGAGTAAATATAAAGAAAACCACACTTAGGCACGTCATAATTAAGCTGCTAAAAATCCCAAAGGAAAAAAGATGCATTGCCTTCAGAGGCAAAACAGTAAAAGCGACAGCTGACTTTTCAACAGAAACAGTGGAAACCAGAAAATAACAGAATATTTTCAAAGAGATGAAAATACCATTGGGTTGGCCAAAAAGTCTGTTCAGTTTTTTCCATAAAATAAAAGACACATTTTTTATTTCCACCAGTAACTTTATTAACTTAGATATTTTGAGTATGTTGGCTATCTCCCATGTGGTATAACATTGATTGATCTCAATTAATGTCCCAATTTGATCACTGTCAGCTTCAACTGGTCTCCCTGACTGTGGAGCATCATCCAGCATGAAACCTCGCAAACCACTTTTGAACATCAGATCAATCACAGCACCTTCTCCATATACTGCACAAACCTTTATTTGTAACAGTTGCATTTTTACTTTTCTTGAAATAATAAAGCATAACATGCAGGAAATGCTTATTTTCTTCCATCTTCAATAATAAAAATAGCTACACAAAAATTCACCAGATTTTTAAAATTTTTTAAATGCATGCTGATATGACAGCTGTCACAACACAATCAAACAAAACTGTTTTGAATGAAGTTAAAAACAACTAAGTGCTACTAGAGCCATCTTACAGAAAAAAAACAAACTTTTTGACCAACCTAATAGAATATGAGTTGGCAAACTTTTTCTGTAAGAGCCAAGTAGTAACTGTTTGAGGTTTTGCAAGCCGTACGTAGTCCCTACTCTAAACAATCAACTGTCATTGTACCACAGAAGCAGGCACAGGCAAGACAGAGAAAAGGTCACAGTTGTCGTCCAATAAAACTTGATTATGAACACAGAAATTTGTATTTCATATAATTTTCACATCATAAAACACCTTTCTTCTTTTGATCCCCCCCAACCATTAATAAATGTTGCACGTAACCTACTCAGCATTGTTTCATGGCATCTTACAGGAATCTTTAGTCACTTTGCATGGACTGAAGGTAATGGGTCATCTATGTCTGAGATCAATACCAAATACTAATACTAAACACCAATGCTAAAAACCATTTTAGCTAAGGTCCACACAAAAACAAGGCGGCAGACCATTTGACCTGTGTGCCATAGCTTGACATTCTGAAATAAAAGGGTGACTACTAAATAATGTGATGTGTTAGGTACTATTACTGCTATCAAAGGATGCACTCCAAACAGAAAACTAAACCTATCACAGCCATGGCTGGTGTGGCTCCGTGGACTGAGTGCCTGCCTATGACCTGAAAGGTCTCCAGTTCGATCCCTGGGCAGGGCACACACCTGGTTGTGAGCCAGGTCCTCAGCTAGGGGTGTGCAAGAGGCAACCAACGGATATTTCCCTCTAACATCGGTGTTTCTGTCCCTCCCCCTCCCTCACTTCCCCTTTCTCTAAAAATAAATAAAAATCTTTAAAAAGATGGCAAGATGATACTTAAATCCAACTGTGCCCTTAATTAATTATAAAGTAAATAAAAATAAAGAAGTCTCTATCAGATTTGATTAAAAAAAAAAAACATGATTCAACCATATGCCACTTACATATTTACTATATGACAAATCAACTATGTCAGATTTGATTTAAAAAACATGATTCAACTATATGTACTACAAATATAAGAACACAAGTAGACTGAAACAAGAATGGAAAAAGATATACCATAAAATCACTAATCATAAAAAGGTAGGTATGGCTATGTTTATATCAGACAATGATTATAAGCAAGAATAAAGAATGACATTCCAAAATGACAGAAAGGTAAATTCATCAGGAAGATAGAACATTCATAAACATGCACACACTCAAAAATGTGTATGTACTCAATAACATAGCTTCAAATACATACAATTAAAAATGACAGAACTAAAGCAAGGAATGGACAAATCCTTATTCAGACTGTCAATCAAGTATCAGAACAGAACAAGACATTTTCAGAAATACAAAGGCTCAAAAAATGTATTCCTCACATGCCCTTTTTCAAAGAAACTATTAACAACATACTCCAATAAAACAACAGTAATCAGAAAAGACAGGACAGGGAAAGGAGCCGCAGGAAACCCCCCCAGAGGGGTCTGAAGGAGACCGCAGGACAACAGTGATTCTCCACTGACGCCAAACTGCTCGCTGCACAAACCGGAACAGCGTGGTTCAAGAAGGCGGCATTTTGAGTGCTGTCATCAGCAAGATGCCTACGACCTCTGTGTGCCACCTTGCAGGATGCCTGGGTAAGCCTGGCCCAAATTCTTACCTGTACTTGGTTTGGCTTATCTTGACCAAGTGCTGATGGCATCTACCTTTCCCCTGCACACCAGGCTGCCTTAGATCAAATGAGGATATTCGTTTCATCTCACAGAAGTGAGCTGGCAGTTGACCAGGACCTAAGAAGCAGAAAATAAAGAGCAGTCCACTCACTCTAACTATATTCTTACCAGACCTAACCCACACTTTGACCTTGCCAGATGGCCCGACCTTATGTTTTCCTATGTTCCTCATGACCTTGCTGTGACTTTTCCAGATGGGATTTTTGTAAATCCAGAGACTCTATTCAGCTCACCTTCTCCTAAAAGCCTTTGCCCAATACCAGCAACATTTCTAGACACAACTACATTTGCGCTTACTTGCTAAGTCTGCTACACTCCTGGGTCCGCAGTAAGACTCTCAGTTTACACCACCACCAGAAGTCCATGAGTGGCTTCACCTCTCTCTAGCTGACACTGGCTAATGTAACTTAAAACAACAGTTAACAAAAACCCTGAATCTTGACAAAGGGGACATGGGTGCATGAAAGGACATGTTTTAAATCTTTCATGTCTAGAACAACAACAACAACAAAACCCTCCACCGATCAGACAGAAAATTATGCAAAACAAGGCAATATAAATTCTAGCTATAGTTTTTCACACTGAATTTTATATGGATTAGAGATACATACATAAATGGTAAAATCTTTCAGAAATGCAAAGGAATGATTAACATAAATATAAAGATACTAGCCACCTACTAGGAGGGTTCAATCAGAGAATGTATCATAAAAAGAGATAATGGACAATGAGACCACTGGTCAAGATGGCAGAGTAGGTACCTGCTGTGCTCTCTTCCTCCTCCAGCCACATTAAAATTCCTGTAACTAAGGATATAAAGAAACAGCAACATGGCCCTGGCTGGTGTAACTCAGTGGATTGAATGTGGGACTGGGAAGCAAAGGGTCACTGGTTCAATTCCCAGTCAGGGCACATGCATGGGTTGCAGGCCAGGTCCCCAGTGAGGGGTGTGTGAGAGGCAACCACACATTGGTGTTTTTCTTCTTCTCTTTCTCCTTCCCTGCCCCTCTCTCTAAAAATAAATAAATAAAATCTTAAAAAAAAAAAAAAAAAGCAACAGCAATGTGGAGACTGGTAGGGGGCAGAGACCTGGAACAGACAGATCCCAAGCCCACAATGCGGTAAATAAGAATCGAGAGAGCTACTTCTGCTGCTGAGGTCCCCCCAAGGAGCAAGGGGTCCCAGCAGCACAATGGCTCCCCACCCCAGGGCATCAATGCTGGAAAGAGAGTTCCCATAACCTCTGGCTGTGAAAAATAGCAGGGACTGCATCTGAGAAAGATAAAGGGGTGCTAGGGACTGAGGCCCTGCAGGCACTAAGGGCCTGTGCAGAGACTCAATTGCTCACAACCTCACCATAAGCTCCAGTGCGGGAGCAGCAGCACACAAAGATCCAGGGACACAGGAGGAGGAGCAACGTTGACTAATTTCAGGATGAGGGCTAGAGGGTGGGGGTTGGGGCAATTCTTCTTGGGGATGAAAGGAGCAGGCGCCACTGCTCATTTGCTGAACTCTCCTCCCACCCAGTCAGCCCAATGCAGGCAGATGCCAAAGCTGTGCTCTCCATTACCCTGGCTAACATGTTCACCCTGCCCTGGTGATTCACTAAGACTGTGCCCGACTCAACAGGCTCACCAGGCCCAAGCCTCTTCCAAGTGGCTCCTCTACAATGTAAACAACTTCCTTGGTTCATACTGTGAACTTTCCCCAAATCTCTCAAAAGTCCACAAACCCCAAATGAGCAGCAACCAGCCTTGCTATGCCTTGTAGCTCTTGGTAAGTGGCCCCAAGTCCAGCACAAGTAGTGGCCAGTCCCAGCTTGCATGGTAACTCCCATTAGGTGGCCCCAAGCCTGGCATAAGTGGCAGACAGTCCTGGCCTGGAACACAGCTTCAATTCAGTGACAACAAGCTCAGCACACATGGGCAGCTGGCCTCAGCCCACACCCTGGTGCTGGCCTCAGTTTGCACTGTAGCCTCTCCCAAGTGCCTCCCAGCCAAGAACAAGTGGCAACCAACTACAGATCACTTTATAGCTCCTACCAACAGGTCTCAAGCTTGGCAAAAGTAGTGGCTGAACTTGTTCTGCTCCAAAGCACCTCCCAAGAGGCTCCAGAACCACTATGCCCAGTGGCTGGCTTCAGAGCACACCAGAGCACCACTCAACCAGCCACACAAAGGAGATACCCAAAGGGTAAACTTAACTGGCACCAGAGCCAAATTAAAGTGATTCCTTCTCATGGGGTCAGCGCCCAGACAACAGCTTGTCCACTGCAGTCTCCGCCAGGCCTCACAGCTGGTCAGACTGAAGGTCAACCCCACCCACTGACATGCCAACAGCAACACAGCCTCCACTACAACAAAGGGGCACACACAACTCACAAGGGGGACAACAACCATGGAACACCTGGCTAAGGTGACCAGAAAGACTGCACCACTGGGCGCCACAGGAAAACTTCTACATAAGGTCACTCTGTCTAGAGCAGGATGTAGCAGACCTACTTAATACACAGAAACACACACAGGGAATCAGCAAAAATAAGGAAATAAAGAAACACAGCCCAAATGAAAGAATAGAACAAAGCTCTAGAGATAAGAACTAAACACAATGGAGACAAGCACTCTACCAGATACAGAGTTCACAACACTGGTTATAGGATGCTCAATGTGCCCTGGCTGGTGTGGCTCAGTGGACTGAGTGCCGGCCTGAGAACCAAAGGGTTGCCGGTTCAATTCCCAGTCAGGGCGATCCCTGGGTTGCAGGCCAGGTCCCTGGTGGGCGGCACTCAAGAGGCAACCACACACTGATGTTTCTTTTCCTCCCTTCCCCCCTCTCTAAAAATAAATAAAACCTTAAGAAAAAATAAGGACACTCAATGAACTTAGGGGAAGAATAGATGAACTCGGTAAGAACTTCAAAAGAGACAGAAAACATAAAAAAGGAAATAGAAACATAATAAAATACCAGTCAGGCACCCAATGGTATGGCTCAGTGGGTTGGGCACTGTCCCACAAACTAAAAGGTTACTAGTTTGATTCCCAGTCAGGGCACATGCCTGGGTTGTAGACCAGATCCCAGTGGAGGTGATCCCATCAGAGGTGCACATTGATGTTCTTCTCCCTCTCTTTCTCCCTTCCTTCCCTCTCTTTAAAATTAAGTAAAATCTTAAAAAAAAGTCAGAAATGAAGAATAACTGAAATGAATACATTAGAGAGAATCAACGACAGCAAATTAGATGGAAAAGAGGACCGAATCAGTAACCTGGAGGACACAGTAGTAGAAAACACCCAATTGGAACAGCAGAAAGTAAAAAAGTTTTAAAAAGTGAGGATGGTTTAAGAAAACCCTGCGACAACATCAAGCAAACTAACATTCACATCATGGGGTGCCAGAAGACCACAGAGAGAAAGCAAGGGGTTAAAACCTATCTGAAGAAATAACGACTGAAAACCTCCCAAACCCAGCAAAGGAAAGAGACACGAATCCAGGAAGTGCTGAAGAATCCCAAACAAGGTAAATGAAATAAGTCACACAGAGAAAGACTGGTATCATGAGTTTGCTTATATGTGGAATCCAATAAACAAAATAAATTAACAAACAAAAGAGAAACTGCCTCATAAATACAGAGAACAAACTGATGGTCCCCAGATGAGAGGGGTCTTGGGGGGGAAGTGTGAAAAAGGTGAAAGGGATTAACAAGTACAAATTCCCAGTTACAAAAATAGTCATGTTGCGCTGGCTGGTGCGGCTCAGTGGACTGAATGCCAACCTGTGAACCGAAAGGCCGCTGGTTCGATTCTCAGTCAGGGCACATGCCTGGGTAGTGGGCCTGATCCCCAGTTGAGGGCATGCAAGAGGCAACTGATCAATGTATCTCTCGCACACTGCTGTTTCTCTCACTCTCTTTCTCCCTCCCTTCCCCTCTCTCCAAAGTAAATAAATAAAATCTTTAAAAAAATAGTCACAGTGATGTAAAGCATAGAGAATATAATCAATAATATTGTAATAACTATGTGTGGTGTCAGTGGGTACTAGATTTACGGGGGTGATCACTTTATGAGGTATATAAATGTCTAATCACTATGTCGTACATCTGAAATTAATATATTATATGTCAACTGTAACTGAAAAATAAAATTTTTAAAAAAGATACCCCCCAAAAAGAAAGAACAGGTAATGTTCGACTTCTTAACCTGGGTAAGTACATGGGTGCTCATTTTATTATTATTCTTTTATGTGCACCTTTTTGTTATACATATTGTTATAATACATGCAAAGAGTATTATAATACTGTATATATGTTATATTACACAATAAGAAAATTAGGCATTATGTTTTGGTATGGAAAGCCTTTAAAGATGTCATTGAGTGATAAAAACATACATAAACAAAAAATATGAAAAGACAAACCACAGATGGGAAAAAAATCTTTGCAAAACATATACTTGATAAAGAACTAGAATCCCAAATACATAAAACTCAACAATAAGAAAACCACCAACCTGATTTAAAAATGGGCCAAAGCTCTGAATGGCAGATTCAGTGGGTTGGGCATTGTCTCAAAAAGCAAAAGATCATGGTTTTCAATTCCCGGTCAGGGCACGTGCTTGGGTTGCAGGCCAGGTCCCCAGTTTGGGGCATGGAGAGGCCAATCAATGTTTCTCTTGCACATAGATGTTTCTCTCCCTCTCTTTCTCCCTCCCTTCCCCTCTCTAAGAATAAATAAATAAAATCTTTAAAAAAAATGGGCCAAAAACCTTAACAGACACCTCATCCAAGAAGATAAACAGATGGAAAACAAACCCTTGCACACAGTGTTTATAGCAAGCTTTATTCACAATTACCAAAGTTTAAATCAACCAAGATGCCCTTCAATAGGTTATGGATAAATAAATCATGGCACATCCATATAACAGCATATGTGTATGATTCAATGATAAAAAGAAATGAGCCCTGGAGCCATGAAAAGACATGGAGGAATCTTAAATGCACATTTCTAAGTGAAAGAAACCAATCTGAAAAGACTACATACTGTATGATTTGAACTATATGACACTCTAGAAAAGACAGCAAGGGAGACAATAAAAACAGCAGTGGGAAAGCGTGCAACTGCTGGCCGTGTGCACGTGTGTGACCCCCAGCCTGGGCCAGGCTGTTTGGGTGGAAATGGGACAGTATGCAGGTCCCCCCCCCGGGACAATCTGAGAGGAAGCTCAATCACTCCATTGCCAAGGAGCTGAAAAAGAAGTCTGCTACAAGGTACTGGGTCCATGTGGTCATGGATAAGCCTGGCAACCACAGGCCCAGCACTACCCACCCACATGCTGCAGGCCTGGCCCTGAGCAAGTAACTTATCTCAGAACTTGGTTTCCTCACCTTTACAAGGCAGTCCTTACCCCATATGGATGTTGGAAGAAATCAAAAGAGAAACTGGGTTTGAAAAAGGCCCTTGTAACCTCAAAGTGCTAGACTGCACACTTCCTAATTACTCTGCAATCTTGGGTGGGCATTTATCCACTCTGGGCTTCCGTTTCCATTTGTAAAATTGAAATAATAATTGCTGTCCAAAAAAGAGCAGTGGTTGCCAGGGACTCAGGGACAGGGAGGGATGAATTAATAGATAGAGCACAAAGGATTTTTAGGGCAGCGAAACTATTCTGTATGACATTATAATACTGGATACACGTCATTATGTATTTGTTAAAACCCACAGAGTATACACCACCAAGAGTGAATCCTAATGAAATCTATGGACTTTAGGTAAAATATCAATACTGACTCATAAATTTAATAGGTACATCACATTAATGTAAGATGTTAATAAAAAGAGAAACTCCTGGCTGGTATGGCTCAGTAGATTGAGCACCAGCCTGTGAACTGAAAGGTCGCTGGTTTGATTCCTAGTCAGGGCACAGGCCTGGTTGCAGGCCAGGTCCCCAGCTGGGGGCGTGTGAAAGGCAGTTGATGGATATGTCTCTCACACACTGATGTTTCTCTCCCTCTCTTTTTCCTTCTCTTCCCCTCTCTCTAAAAGTAAATAAAACCTTAAAAAAAATGAAGTCTATTAGAAACAAAACACATATAAACAGAACAGTATGATTGATATCCTACCTTATAATAACCTATATTTGTACTTTGTAAATACGTACAAGTAAACTCTGGAAAGCTACTCAAGAAAGTAATAACAATGATACTTGTGGAAGTTCGAGGAGAATTTAAATACATACCCAAATGCTTACTGAATTCTCTGCATCATGTTAATCTATTAGAAAAATAAACTACACACAACAAAAATCCCACATTTGCATTGAAGAATGCTGTATAAAATAACAACAGACAAACTAACACTTTTAAACTTGGGTTGTTTCTGCAGATGCTGTCCTAAACACCAACTAAATGAAGGTCCATAAAATACATTCAAACCTAATGTTAGACAACCAAGATAATGGCGTTCATAACCAATGTAAGGCACTTAATTAGGCTGGTTTGCATTTCAGCTGCTGGTATTGATCAGTAATATTTACTGTGTTTTCCTTGAGTTTCACTCATTTATACTTTCATTTCGTATCCTGGATCCTTATACACTTCCTCAAATGCACTGAAAAAACAAAATTGGAAATAGACAACTCACCAGGGATTTGCTCATTTTCTGCAGCTGCTAGATAAAGACACAGCTATGAAAGCAGATCTAGAATAAAGCAAAAAGGAAGGTATTGTTATTAAAGATCTTACCTGCCTCAGAATTACAAATCCCTGCATGTCACCTGGGAAAAAAGCACCTCCTGGGGCACTT
Organism: Anoura caudifer; assembly: GCA_004027475.1. Classification (NCBI taxonomy): domain Eukaryota; kingdom Metazoa; phylum Chordata; class Mammalia; order Chiroptera; family Phyllostomidae; genus Anoura; species Anoura caudifer. The sequence continues at coordinate 9,981 of PVKU01017594.1, forward strand.
TGCCTCTTCTAAAGGAGCAGAAAGGATCGTACTGGCAGCCCTCACCTTCAATCAAATATGATGAGACACCTAAAAAGGCATGAGTAAGACCACCCACTATGAAGAGAAAAAGCAATCAACAGAGGCCTCAACTAATGAAAATATCAGAGAAGGAATTTAAAACAACTATAATTCATATATGAAAGGTTCTAATGGGAAGGATGGACAACATGAGTAAATAGGGAATTTCAAAAGAGATGGATACTGCAAGAAAAAATCAGATGGAAATGTTAAGAAAGAAAAGCACAATAACCAAGTTGAAAGAATACCTTCAACAGGCTCATTGTTAAACTCAACAAAGCTGAGGAAATTTTCAGGAAATCTAAAGATAGGTCAAAAGAAAATTACCCAAACTGAAACAGAAATTCAAAGTGGAAGGAAAACAAACAAACAAACAAACAAACACAAACTCACAAACAAAAAGACAGAGCATCCAAGAGCTGTGGCAAATATCAAATGACCTAACAAATACTCCACTGGAATCCCAAAAGGAGGGTCTGGCCAATTAGCTCAGTTGGTTGGAGTGTTGTCCAGATATGCCAAGGTTGTGGGTTCAATCCCTGGTCAGGGCACATACAAGAAGCAACCAATGAATAGATAAATAAGTGGAACAACAAATTAGTATTTCTCTCTCCCCTCAAGATCATTTTTTTTTTAAAAAGAAAAAAAAAAAACGGGACAGAAATATTTAAAGACACAATGGCCAAGAATTTTCCAAAGATAATGAATATCAAAGCACAGATCCAATAAGTTCAGACAATTTATCCAAACAAGCTAAACCCCCAAAAGCAAAACAAAACAAAGATACATGTGGACACATCACAGTCAAATCACTGAAGACCGGTCAAAGTGAAAGTCCTGAAAACAGCCAGAGGAAAAACAGACATTATACACAGAGGAATAAATAATCACAGCCAGCTTCTCATCAGAAAACATGCATATACAAGTCAGAAGACAATGTACTGGCATCTTTAAAGTGTCTTAAAAAAAGCAAAAAAAAAAAAAAAAAAAAAAAAAAAAAAAAAAAAAAAAAAAAAAAAAA
>PVKU01017595.1:0-11060 GCA_004027475.1 Anoura caudifer
CAGCCAACATTCCTTCTCACCCAGACAAAAAACTATTTCCAAGAAAGTGTCATTTCTAGGGGAAATCTGAACACTGGAGTCAGGTCTTAACTCCCACTTGACCTATCTCATTCAACTTTTCTTTCCTTTTCCACTTATTTATACTGAATGTATTTTTATTCACGCCTTGGTCTTCCTTGTATCAAAGAAATAACAATAATGAAAGCAAATCCTGCCGACATTTGGCAGTATTAGGTCCCAGATGGGATGTCACTACACCTTTCTGGCTGTTCTACCTCTGGGTTCAGGCACACTACTGCCAAAAGCCAGAAAACTTATTGGTGTTGTGGTGACATCTAGTGGTCAGTTCAGCAATTAGCTCTGCCTGCTCTGCCACAGGAGTTCACCACGTGGTCGCCAGACTTTGCTCAGGACAAGGCATGTGAGGGGAGGGATGCCTGTGTCCTTCTACCTGTCACAGGGCCTCTTCCCCTCAGAACAAGTGCCACCCTCCTGTCAGGATATATCACTCACACACCCACCCTGTGGCTCCTAAGAAAAGATCTCTCCCAAATTACTTTCTTTCTCATTGCTCCTCCATTTAAAAAATCCCTTTTCTTAGAGGAGAAAAAACAGGTAAAAGAAGTCCATGGGTAGGCTTCAAAGGGGGCACACAAACCCACTGGTGGTGTATGAAATGGAGTGTGTGTTTTGCATGAGCATTTTTCTGGGAATGTATATAGTTTGTACCAATTTTTTAAGGAATCCAGGAATCATTCAAAGGCAGTTTGAAGGGGGAAAAAATCTAAGTTTTAAATAATAAAAACAGCAGCTTACATTTAAATAAGAAACACTGTTAGCCAAAAGTCCCCAAAATATTTTAATATAAACATATTAAACATATTGATCTTTCAAGGAGTTAATGGGCTGAATGTTGTCCTATTAATAAAGTATAGAGAAAAACAGTCTACCACATGTCACTCCATAGTCTCCACTAGATTAGGATGCAACTTCTGCAGCATAAAAATTCATGGACATCATTGTAAATTGGAAAGTCTATTTGAAAATCTGGTTAATAGATGGGGCCCAGAGGATAAAATGGATTTGAGTTAAGTGAAGGATAAGTAGATGTTCCAGGTATGGCTCTGAGGACGTGAGTGAAGATTTCAAGGCCCAAATGAGGGTTGGGGTTTAGATCAGAGGCAGAGCATTGGAGAAAGCAACCAACAACACTTCATTCTCTGTGCTGTAGACAGTATCTGCCCCTAGAGTTGATTCCAACTTCAGCAACCACCTGGATCCCATCCCTTGGAGATTTAATTGGTTTGGGGTGTGACCTGAGCCTCCGGAATTTAGCAAGTTCTGCCCTGGGAATCCTACTGCTCAGCCAGGACTAGAACACTGCTGGAGCATGTCCAGGTAACCCTAGTCTCCCTCCCACCCTCAAACATCTTCCTCAGTCTACACCTCTGGCTTAAAGGCTGAGGAAGACTTGGTGACTGTGTTAATAGGAGACAGCATAAAAGAGGTTAGAGCCAATCTGTGAAAGATGTCAAATGCCAATTTAACACCAGCATGCTCATTAATACAGAGAATAAAAGAAGCCCAAGATAAAATTTTAGCTACTGTAACATAATATTAGGGTGGGGGTGGGGGTGGAAGCTGCACAATCACATCCTTACAGCAATCTGGGAGCAGAGAAAAACACTCCAATCAACTAGCACATATGGAACTAGTTGAGTACCAAGCGCTGTATTCATCAGAAACAACTGAGCAAAGTGAAAGCCACAATGGCCCAAGAAGCACACTGCCAGAACTCATAAAACTTTAAAATACACACACACACAAAGCTTTATAAGAAAAATACCCATGAATTTAGTCACTTCTGGGAGACTTGGTGTTAGAAGCCAGTAGATACTCCATGAAATATCCAGAAGCATTTTCCTGCACAAGGGGGGAGTTTTAAACTTTGATTTTGAATGAAGTCTCTTCTTGAGAAATAATCTTTTTGTCTCCTAGGATATTATAAAGTAATTAACAAATGTAGACCATCACAACTAATTTTTTTAAGATTTTATTTATTTATTTTTTAGAGAGGGGAAGGGAGAGAGAAAGAGAGAGAGAGAAACATCAATGTGTGGTTGCCTCTCGTGCACCCCCTACTGGGGACCTGGCCCACAACCCAGGCATGTGCCCTGACTAGGGTTCAAATCAGTGACCCTTTGGTTTGCAGGCCAGCAGTCAACCACTGAGCCACACCAGCCAGAGCCCATCACAACTATTAATTGAACAAAAAGACAAAAGAGTTATATTAAGGGATTGTTTCCCATTTATGATTTGGATTGCCAGTTGATTAAAAAAAAAAAAAGCCCTGTGGTACTGGCTCATTCGCAAATTACTATCAGAAAGAAACATCTGCCCTTCATTTCTAAACCAGCCTCTGGCTTTGGTCCTAGGTCTTCTGATTAACCAGCATCTTCTTACAAGAGAAGAAGCCAACTGGGAGAGAACCTTAACTCTCCATGCCAGGGCTCAACTAGCAGAGGTAAAGCATCAGTGTGCTCAGCTCTTCAGTGGATACCACCTCAGTATCAGCTTTTACTTGCAGCCCAGAGAAACACAATGACCTACTACCTCCAATGCAGACAGAGTTAAATAGATACAAGATGAGTCCATTAAGGTGGCAAGGCAGCACACTAAGCCGAGATGCTCTAGTGACTGGAACTTCAGATGTAACAGAGTGAAGTGCTTGCCTTCTCTGACCCCAAGCCTACTTTGTTCCCATGACCTTCTGGCTAATGGCTTCTGCTTAGGCTTGCATATAGATATGCTAATTGTTAGAGGAATTTTACTTGCAACTCAAGCTTTATAAAAACATTGCCTTACCGGAGGAGATAAGGGAAGTATGTACAAAGATAATAACTGTTTATCAAAGATTTGCTGGAACCTCAGTATAGGACTTACATCAACTGAAGTCAACAGGCTAAGAACAAAGAAGTATCACAATCTTCCTCAGACCCCTGCTGGTGCCCAGATGTCTTTCATCCTCAATCACTTCTTGCCCCTCCCATTTTCCCCTTCCTTTGATATAAAAGAAGCCTGAATTCTGTACTTTCTCAAGATGGTTCTTTAGGAAGCTAGTCTGCCATCTTCTCAGCTTGCTGGTTTTCCAAATAAAGTCACTTTTCCTCACCCCAGCACCATGTCACTCAACTTACTGGCTGCCAAACAGAGAGTGGTATGAGCCTGGACTCAGTTTCACTGAGGCTTCCTGTTGGGGGACTGCATGTTGCAAGTGCAAGTTCTCCTGTTTATAAACGGACTTCCTCATTCCTCCCAAAATCTAGTAAAAAGAAAATCTCTGCTTTGTGCCTAGTTGGGTAGTTCTCTTAGTCATTTTTCATGGGCTGAAATTTTTCATGTAATAATTAAACATCGCTCTAAATTATTTCATCTCCAAAGCAGTATGTATCCTGAGAAAGTCAATGCTATTTCTCAACCTTAAGAATTAAACATTTTGTCTCCAACCAAAACAATGAATAAGAACAACACAGCCTAGTGACTAGTAGGAGAGAAATAAAAACAAGAATCCTTGATCCTGGGTCTGTTCCTCAATTTTGTAACCCCCATCTCTACAGATATGACAGGAGTGAATTTATCAGCCTGATGTTCTATTTTGAATAAGTAGTGGGGATTTTGGTAGCATCATAAAACTATGTTTTATAATATTAATTGTACTTTCCATAACTCACTGTGCAGGAAAATACATTGTATAGGAAAAACTCATTTTTTTCTCTACAATAGTCTACTCACAGAATACTTCACTTCTGGTCACTAAATGTGTGAGGGGATTTTTCTCCACATCCATCAGTTCTCAACATCAGTTAGGTGTCTGACCGTTTAACATAATTCTGACACTATCTAGCTAGAGACAGTGTTAGATGCCACAGGTTAAGGTCTCAGTCCTATAAAATTTGCCCCTCTCTTCAGATGCCAATTGCAAATCACTTGTGCTTCTAACTGACAGGTCTATAAATTGGAAGATTCCAGAACCTCCTCCTTGGGTTTGATAATTTGCTACAGTTACTCACAGAACTCAGGAAACCAGTTTACTTATTATAAAAAGATACAACTCAGAAAGAGCCAGGTGGAAGAGATGCACAGGGCAAGGTATGTGTGAAGGGGCACTGAGGTCCAGGCCTTCTCCAGGTGCACTACCCTTCCTGTGATGCAGGGTGTAGCTAGGAGGGGGGCCCCAAAAATAGGGATTTGGAATGGGGCCCAGAACTCAGGGTGTCCAGGGAATATTAGAGGGACATATAAGATGTCCTGACCCCTTCCCCCACAGGTATGAGTTGGGGGAAGGGACACATGGAGCAGGGACATGCAGAGCTGCTAATCCAAGGCATGGTCATTTAACATATCTATAGCCTTTGGCTGGTGGCTTAGATGTGTTAAATAGCTGTGGCCATGCTCTGAACCAGGGGGATGGAAAGGACTCCCCTCAAGACGTGACTGGGGGAGGAACCCGAAGTTAAAGCAACTGTGTGGGAGCTTGGAGAAGACTGGCTCCAGAAAATGGGGACACACCTGCCCAGACTCATGATGGCATCCCAAAAAAACTTGGAATATACGGGAATGCTGGCAGGTGTAACTGATTGTAGAAGGAGTTGGAAATAGGAGTACAGAAGAGATTTGGCACGGGGATTTAAATGGAGACACGGCAGCCATTGGAGGAGAATCCATGCGCTTTCACAAGAGTTAGGACCCTCACAGCCCTGTGAGGGAAAAATCACCATGTGGCTTTAGCAGAGAATTGCCACTCGGCTTTGCCCCAGTGGAGACCCTCTTGCAGCTTTGCCAGAGGGAGGAGATTCCACTCAGTTTCACCAGAGTACAGACCCCTGCAGCTTTGGTGAAGAGGGAGAGCCACGTGGCTTTGCCAGAATGGGGACCCCTTCCCCACAGCTTTGGTAGAAGAAGGGCCACGTGGCTTTGGGGTGCTCCCTTTGGCTGCGTGGCCTGGGAACAAGAGAGATTTTGCCTGGAAGAAGGGGGAAAGGACTCTTGCCAGTAGGCCATGAGAAGGTGCCACATGGCTTTGGATTAATTAGAGATCCTGCCTGGACAACGACACAGCTGATGATGTCAGGAGCTTGGATCCTGGACATTTGCTTCTCTTCCTAAATTACAGTACCCTGAATTAGGGCAGAGGGAGATAGGAAGCACTGTGGGCATCTGTGGGTATCCTAAAGGACTTTGATATTTTAATGAAGATGTTAGGTCGCTACTTTAACTCTGTATAGCATTAAATAAACATTTCCTTTCCTTTTCATAAATCTCTGGCTTTGAGAGGCATCTTTCCATAAGGTGGTGGACAATAACAGACCTTCTGTTGCTCTGTAACACCTGCACCTCCATATGCTCCTCCAACCCAGAAGCTCTCCAAACCCCTTTCGTTAGGCATCCTTACAAAGGCGTGGTTCATTACCTCATTACCCATTTAGTTCATTGAACTCAATCTCTAGCCACCTTCACCTCAGGAGTGGGGGAGTGGGGGTGGGGCTGAACGTGCCAACCCTCTAATCACATGGTTGTTTCTCAGGTCCCCATCCTTAGGTGCTTTTCAAAGGTCACCTTATTAACATAAACTCAGATGTGGTTGAAAGGGGCTTGTTATAAAAGACATGAAATGGTGCAGCCAAGAGTGGGGCCCCAAATAGGGATTTGTAATGGGATCCAGAACTCAAGGTGTCCAGGAAATATTAGAAATATATATGTATATATAGAATGTCCTCACCCCCACAAGTCTGAGGTAGGGAATGGGACACATGAAGCAGGGCCACTGAGAGCTGTTTTGCATAGCAACAGCTTTGCAGCTCACCTCTGGCATGGCCATTTAACATATCTATAACCTTTTACTGGTTTCATAGATATGTTAAATAGCTGTGGTCTTGCTTTGAGCCAGGGGGATGGAAGTGACTTCTACCCAAGATGTAGCTGTGAGGCAACTCCCCCTGGTTACAGCACCTGTGTGAGAGCTTGGAGAAGATTGGCTCCATGCCATGGGGCCAAACCTGCCCAGACTTACTATGGCAGCCCAGAAAAGCTGGAAGAATACAGGAATGATGGCAGGTATAACTGATTGTGGGAGGGGTCAGAAATGGGGCTGCAGAGGAAGACTGGCTCAGGGATTTAAACCCAGGCACGGCAGCCACACAAAGGAAGAACCACATGGCTTTGGCACAGTGGGGACCCTGAGGCCTTGGTGAGAGTCAGGACCACGCAGCTTTGGGGTGCTGCCTTTTGCCATGTGGCTTAGGAAACAGAAGAAACTTTGCCTGGAAGAAAAGGGGTGAAAGGACACTTGCTGGTGGACCATGAGAAGGTGCCACATGGTTTTGGATTAACTGGAGATTGTGGCGGGACAAAGCTGATGGTGCCGGGAGCCTGAATCATAAACTTCTGCTTCTTTTCCTGAGATACGGTACTCCGCACTGGGCAGAGAAGGAAGGACTGTGTGCATCTGTGGGTATTCTAAAGGACTTTAATATTCTAATGAAGACATTAAGTCATTACTCTAAGTCTGTATAACTTTTAAATAAATAATCCCTTTCCTTTTCACCAATCTCTGGCATTGAGAGACATCTTTCCTCTGGTGGTGGGCAAAGAGAACCTAGTACAGGGGGAACCCCCAGAGATAAAGGGGGGTTCCTTTTGATAATAGTATATTGTACACTTCCCTCCCTTGGTTCTGTTCTGTAACAGACATTCTTCTCACCTTTGTGTTATGAGCTATTTTAGAAACTGGGAACACTAAATAGTATAATAAAAGATGTACCTATTGTGCTTATCACTTAAGAAATTATAAGGATTTGGGGACCTCTGCACCAGGAACTATGGATCAAGACCAAAAATATATTTCTAGTTATAACACAATATCATATATGTACAAACTGAACTTTGGAAAATCAATTATTTCCCACATAATTGATCAATATTTCTGATAGTGCTACATTTTGTCAAAGCAACAATTCTAATTTTTAGAAGTTGTTAGCTATTGCACATGTCTGCGCTGATACTTCGGATCTCTAGCAAAACTTTTATTGGAGTGACGGTGGTTATCTGTATCAGGACAGTCAAGGAAAAGGTGTCTTGTGTTTCCATAAGCAATTAATTATACTGATACTTTGCCCAGTTAAAACAGTATTTTTATAAACTTTTTAGGCAAAGACCCATAATTAAACAAACAAGTCTGTAAATGGAGAACAGCCCAGGTGTCAACCACTCATTTCCCAGCTACTTGGGGGCGTTTAGAGGCCTGGTAGACACTAGTAGTAACACCCTCACTTGTGAGTGATCACAGGTGGGAGGGGCTTTCATTTTCCTGAGCTTCCCAGTCCCTGGGTCAGGCAGCGAATAATCTCTAAACAAATGATTACATAAAAGGCTTCCTTACTTTATGAAATAAAACTAAAGAGATCTGGATTAAAAAATATACCCATATTTTTTGGACTGTAAGACACATGCTTTCCCCCAAAATTTGGGAGGAAAATGGGGGTGCATCTTATAGTCTGAATGTAGCTTTACAGTCACATTGGTGAAATATTATGTTATTTATGTTATTAAATATTTTACCATATTTTTTGCTTCAAAAATTTTTTGCCTATTTTCCTCCTCTAAAACCTAGGTGTATCTTATGGTCCAAAAAATACAGTAATACTACATTTCTCCATTTGTGGCATGCTCTTTCAACTTTTATCTGTATATTCAAGTTAGTTATTGTTTCTCTTTTTTAATCCATACATGCGTCCTGTGGTAGGACAGTTTTAATAATTTCTCTTCTCATTATAAAATCAAGGCTAATTTTTAACCTCTTACAAAAGTTGCCATTTCCCTAGAGAAAACTATGTTTTAAGAAGGGATAAAATAACTCTTAGGAAGTTGCTCTTTTTATTTATTTATTTATTTATTTATTTATTTATTTATTTATTTACATCCTCACCCAGGAATATGTTCACTGATTTTACAGAGGGAAAGAGAGAGAGAGAGAGAGAAAAAAAAAAACATCAATGTGAGAGAGAGAAACATCAATCAGTTGCCTCCCATATGCACCCCTGCCAGGGATCAAATCTGAAACTTTTTGGTGTACAGGATGATGCTCCAACCAACTGGCCATAGTTGGAAGTCACCTTTTTAAAAAATCCTTATCTTGGGACATTTTTTTCATTGCTTTTAGAGAATGGGGAAGGGAGAGACAGAGAAACATCAATGTGAGAGAGAAACATCAATTGGTTGCCTTTCATAGGCACCTGGACTGGGGATCATTGGCTTCTATGTGCCCTGACCAGGAATTGAACCTGCAACCCTTCAGTCACAGGACAATGCTCCTACCAACTAGGCTACAGCATCCAAAGCAGGAAGTCACACTTTTCATGACATTTCTTCTAGGGTGAGACTATTTCAATATACTTCTTGTTTCATTTTAAAAATTCTTTTAGAAGTCCTTTTATTAAGTAAGGAAGAATTTTGTCTTTCAGTTGAATACATAATTCAACTGACTTATATATCCTAGCATATTGTTGGCAAAAGTAGGTTTACAGTTGTAAGTATGCAAAACACAATTTATTCTTGTATTGTAACAGGATGCAGACTGGGTGTCCCCGGAAAACAGCAGAGCAAATTCCCCATAAATCATGATTAGGGGAAGGGGACAGTGGATGATGTGGCATTTTAAAATGCTTTGCATAACAATGGCAAGTTAATAGCTGTGGCTTGGCTGAAGGGAAGCAGATTGCCACCCAGGGCGAAAGGTGCACTAGAGCATATAGTGACTCATGACACAGCCAGGGGAGGCAGATGCCCTGGTGTCACAGGAAATTCTTGCTGTGACTAAAGATAGCAGCCAAAAGGAGGTAGAAGATACAGGGGAACTGGCAAAAATGGCACATCATAGGAGGGGCCGGATATGAGGTGACATAGGAAGGTCCAGGCGGAGCATTGCAAATAGGGGCAGGCTGAGAGAGAAGTAGGGAAAAGAAGCCACATGGGAAGAAAGGGTGTAAGGAAAGTCCACCACAAGAAGCAGCCATGCAGTTTGGAAGAAGGTAGAAAGGGCCCAATCCTCCATGAGGCTTGGTGTGTATTTAAGAGGCAGCTGTATGGTCTGAGAGGTATAGGACAGGATCTGCCACCAGAAGGAAACCACGCAGTTTGGACTAAGAGCAGGCTCGGCAGAGCTGATGGAGCTGTGTAGGGACCCGCCTAACCTAGCACAGATCTGTGGGAGATGCTTGGAGCTGAACTGTGACCAGGAATGCTGAATTACAGACTTTTGATTTTTTGAAGGACATACAGAGAAGTCACTTTCTTGGGACATGTGCCTCCCTGTACTCCACCATGATCCAGTGTAACATGGTACATGTTTCCCTGAACCACTACATGGAAGCCAAGGACAACACACCCCAGACCCTGAAGGAGAGAGCTGCTGAGAGAGGATGGCAACCCTGAAACCCACAAGTGCACATTCCAGAGGGGATGGAAACCTGTTCGCATGACTGGCTTAAGGATAGATAAGGACATGGGGAACTTCTGGGCATAGTTTTGGCTTGTAGTCTTTTGGGGAGCAAGGTAAGTGCTGGTTCCTGCAGGGGGAGGAAGGCTTGGGGCAGGGGTAATCTCAGCCTCCCCCACCCACCCTGAGATTGGAATCCTGTTAATAAAGACCTATTTCCTTCAACACTAATTGTTGGGTCATGTGTCAAGGTGCCATGTGGCAAAGCCCTGGTTTGCTCAGTTGTAGTGTTATTATTTATTAATTATTCATTTTTTTTACATTATACCTGTTTATTTACTTTTGTCTACCCCTGTATATTGTTTGTAAAGTGCTCCACTTGAAACTAAAATTATTTGCAGAAAGAGCAGGAAGAAAGCATGTATCTAGTTTTATTTTCCCTTCCCTCTCCTGATCCCTTATCTGGGCATTCATACCATGGAGAATGGAAGCAAGTGCTGTTCCAAGTAAACAGTGTGGGGTCCCTGGGCCCTCATGGGAAGTCTGGCAGCAGGCATGCATTCAAAAGGCAGCTTATGATTCAGGTCACAGGTGCTCAGAGCCATCTTCTGTCAGGTAAGCATGGCAAGAAGAGTCTTATAACTGAGGCTGGGAGGGAGGAGCAGAGGTGGGATGTGCCACAGCAACCAGGTCCCTGACAATATAATTAGGCTGGGACTTGGGGTAGAAGAAGTAGGTCAAAGGCAGCAGTTTTTAGAGATGTGCATTATTCAAGCAGAGATGGGGAAACAAACGAGAGATAGCAGGGCCAGGCGTCCTGTGAACTGGAAAGTACTGATTAGTCTCCCAGGCTGAGTGACTGGGGTGGTGGTGAAGGAGCTGGCCAAACCAAACCCAGTACCAATGTCTTCTGAGCCCAAGAACAGTCCCAGCAGTATATGCCTGCACTCCTCCATGGATCGTGTGGTCGTGACGAGATCCACAGTTCAAACTTGTCCTAGGTAGCACTTCTACTAGCCTATGGGCACATGTGGAGTCACCAAAGCACTCCCATGCTTGTTTGGGAAAGGTCAGCAAGACCAAATACTGAAGACAAGGAAGAGGAGAAAAAGCGTGAAGGCAGAACAAATAGCCAAGGAGAAAAATATATATATATGAACAACACAAAACCACATCATTTTACACATACACACACAGAAAAAAAACAAACTAAAACCCAGACGTGCAAAAATAAGCTACTTTGTTCCTAAGCAAAGCCAAATCATATTCTTGGAATAAGCCAGTGGGTAAAAATTTTAAGAGAACCTTCCCATCACTCTTCATAGTTAGTTCTTAAAATAAAATACACAATGTTGATATTATAATAAAATTATACACTCACAAATCCCTTGTAACAATGTAAGTTATCACAACTTTTTTTGACTCAATTTTTCAATAAGAACAAAAGCCTAGGGGAGGTGTGAGGGGGTAATGGGGGGAGAAGGGAGAAGGGTTTTCAAACATCTATAAAGGATACATGAGCAAAACCAAGGGATGGTGGGATCAGGGGTGGGAGGTAGGGATGGTT
>PVKU01017596.1:0-11058 GCA_004027475.1 Anoura caudifer
TCTGGTACCCCTATAATTCGGATGTTGGGACGTTTGAAGATGTCCTGGAAGTTCCTAAGCCTCTCCTCATTTTTTTGAATTCTTGTTTCTTCATTCTTTTCTGTTTGGTTGTTTGTTTCTTCCTTCTGGTCCACTCCATTGATATGAGTCCCAGTTTTCCTCCCATCTCTATTGGTTCCCTGTGTGTTTTTCTTCATTTCGCTTATTGTAGCCTCCATTTTTTCATCTAATTTGTGAGCAAAATCAACCAATTCTGTGAGCATCCTGATCACCAGTGCTTTGAACTGTGCATCTGATAAGTTGGCTATCTCTTGGTTGCTTAGATGAATTGGTTCTTTGGCTTTGATTTGTTCTCTGGTTTGAGCCATTTTTGTTTCTGTTTTTTTTTTTTTTTCTTTTTTTTCCCTAGTGGCAGCTGTTACGTAGTGAGGGGTGGAACCTTAGGTGTTCCCCAGGGCAGGGCAGCCCAGTCGCTGGGTAGTGATGCTGTATGTGGGGGCAGGGTCCAAGAGGAAACAATGGTGCTTACTCTGCTCACTCCTGGATTCCTGTCCCTTCCACTGCTTCCCCTTCACCTGGATTATCTACATGCCAATGTGGGACCACCTGGTCAGCCAGCCACCTTACGTGGCCTCACTGGGTCTGCACAGTTGCCACCCCGTGCCCAGGGTCTGCTAGCCGCCACCTGTGCACCTGGGATCTGCCAGCCGCTGCTACCTGCAAGCCCAGGCCGGACCTCCACTTTTTCCTGCCACGACTCCGCCCCTCTTACCAGTCTGGATGAATGCTTGTTGGATTTCTGAACAGATCAATTTTCTATGAGTTCTTTCTTTTCTTGTTTCTAAATCTTGTTGTCCTTAATTTTGGTTGTGAGAGGAGGCACAGTGTGTCCACCTATGCCTCCATCTTGGCCAGAAGTCCCATATAAATTTTTGAAGTGTTTGTTCTATGTCTGTGAAATATGCCATTGGTACTTTAATAGGTATTGCATTGAATTTGTAAATTGCTTTGGGTAGTATGGACATTTTGATGATGTTGATTCTTCCAATCCATGAACACGGTATATGTTTCCATTTATTTGTGTCTTCCTTGATTTCTTTCTTGAGTGTTTTGTAGTTTTCTGCATACAGGTCTTTTACCTCCTTGGTTAGGTTTATTCCTAGGTATTTTATTTTTCTTTTTGCTATATCGAATGGGATTTTTTTCTTCATTTCTGCTTCTGCTGTTTCATTGTTGGTATACAAAAATGCCTTTGATTTCTGGATATTGACTTTGTCTTTGGCTGTTTGGCCAAATTCATTTATTAAGTTGAGCACCTTTTTGGCAGAGTCTATAGGATTTTCTATGTACACTATCATGTCATCTGCAAACAATGCTAGTTTTGTTTCCTCCTTTCTGATTTGGATGCCTTTTATTTCCTTTTTTTGTCTAATCGCTGTGGCTAAGACTTCCAATACTATATTGAATAGAAGTGGTGAAAGTGGACATCCTTGCCTTGTTCCTGATCTTAGTGGAAAAGATTTTAGTTTTTGCCCATTGAGTGTGATGTTGGCTGTAGGCCTCTCATATATGGCCTTTATTATGTTGAGGAATGCTCCCTCTATTCCCACTTTGCTGAGTGTTTTTATCATAAATGGGTGCTGTACTTTATCATATGCTTTTTCTGCATCTATTGATATGATCATGTGATTTTTGTCTTTGCTTTTGTTTATGTGATGTATTACCTTTACTGATTTGCAAATATTGAACCATCCTTGCATCCCAGGGATGAATCCCACTTGGTCATGGTGTATTATCTTTTTAATGTATTGTTGTATGTGGTTTGCCAATATTTTGCTGAGGATTTTAGCATCTATGTTCATCAGCGATATTGGCCTGAAGTTTTCTTTCTTTGTTATGTCTTTATCTGGTTTTGGGATTAGGATGATGCTGGCTTTGTAAAAAGAGTTTAGGAGTCTTCCATCATTTTTGATTTTTTGGAATAGTCTGTGAAGGATAGGGGTTAGCTCTTCCTTAAATGCTTTGTAGAATTCTCCTGTGAAACCATCTGGTCCAGGGCTTTTGTGTGTCAGGAGTTTTTTGATAACTGCTTCTATTTCATCTGCTGTTATTGGTCTGTTCAGGCTTTCTGCTTCTTCCTCATTGAGTTTTGGAAGATTATATTTTTCTAGAAACTTGTCCATTTCACCTAGGTTTACAAATTTCTTGGAATACAGTTCTTCATAGTAATTTCTTACAATTCCTTGTATTTCTGTGGTGTCAGTTGTAATCTCTCTTCTTTCATTTCTGATTGTGTTTACTTGGGTCTTCTCTCTTTTTTTCTTGATGAGCCTGCTTAAAGGCTTGTCAATTTTGTTGATCTTTTCAAAGAACCAGCTCCTGGATTCATTGATCCTTAGAATTGTGCTTTTAGTCTCTATGTCATTTAATTCTGCTGTGATCTTGGTTATTTCCTTCCTTCTACTTGCTCTGGGCTGTCTTTGTTGTTGTTCCTTGAGTTCTTGTAGGCGTAATGTTAAGTTGTTTGTTTGAGATGTTTCTATCTTTTTTAGGTAGGCCTGTATTGCTATGAACTTCCCTCTGAGGACTGCCTTTGCTGTGTCCCATAAGTTTTGGGTCATTGTGAGTTCATTTTCATTTGTTTCCAGAAACTTTTTGATTTCTTCCCTAATTTCATTCTTGACCCATTCATTGTTTAATAGCATGCTATTCAATCTCCATGATTTTGAGTGTTTTGGGTTTTTCCCCTTGGGGTTGGTTTCTAGTTTTAGTACCTTGTGGTGAGACAAAATGCTTGGTATGATTTAAGTTTTCTTGAATTTGTTGAGGCTTGTTTTGTGTCCTATCATGTGGTCTATCTTTGAAAATATTCCATATGCATTTGAAAAGAATGTGTATTTAGTTTCTTTGGGATGAAGGGCTCTATATATATCAGTTAAGTCCATTTCATCTAGAGTGTTGTTCAATACCACAATATCTTTGTTGATGTTTTGTTTGGAAGACCTGTCCATTTTTGACAGTGGGGTGTTAAAATCCCCTACTATAATTGTGTTGCTGTCAATATCTTTCTTGAAGTCCTCTAAGATTTTCTTTATGTATTTGGGTGCTCTTATGTTGGGTGCATATATATTTATGATGTTTATGTCTTCTTGGTGGATTCTTCCCTTGAGTATTATGATGTGACCTTCTGGGTCTCTCTTTATGGCCCTTCCTTTGAAGTCTATTTTGTCTGATATGAGTATTGCTACCCTGGCTTTTTTTCCCTATCCATTTGCTTGGAAAATTTGTTTCCAGCCCTTCACTTTGAGTCTGGGTAGGTCTTTTGTCCTGAGGTGGGTCTCTTGTAGGCAGCATATGTGTGGGTTGTGCTTTCTTATCCATTCAGCTATTCTATGTGTTTTGATTGGAGCATTTAATCTATTTACATTTAAGGTCATTATTGATTGGTACTGATTCATTGCCATTTCCGTACCTATGTTCCTCTGTCTCTCTCGCTCTCTTTTCCTTCCTTTCCTTAAAGCAGTCCCTTTAGCATCTCTTGCAGAACTGGTTCGGTAGAGGTGTATTCTTTTAGACTTCTTTTGTCTGGGATGCTCCTTATTTGGCCTTCTATCTTGATTGAAAGCCTTGCTGAGTAGAGTAGTCTTGGTTGCAGGCCTTTGGTTCTCATTACGTGGAATATTTCTTGCCATTCTCTCTGGCTTGGAGTGTTTCCATTGAGAAGTCAGCTGCTTACCTTATTGGGGCTCCTTTGTATGTTACTTCCTTTTTCTCCCTTGCTGCCTTTAAGATTCTCTCTTTGTCTTGGAATTTTGCCATTTTAATTAGGATGTGTCTTGAAGTGGGCCTCATTGGGTTCCTCTTGATTGGGACTGTCTGTGTTTCCTGGATTTGTGAGACTTTTTCTGTCATCAAATTAGGGAAGTTTTCCATCATTACTTTTTCAAATAGGTTTTCTATCCCTTGCTCTTCTTCTTCTTCTTCTGGAATCCCTATTATATGAATATTATTACATTTCATATTGTCTTGCATTTCTCTTAATCCCTCTTCATTCTTTCTGAGCCTGTTTTCCTGTTCTTGCCCTTTCTGGGTGTTTTTTTCTACTTTGTCCTCCAACTCTCTGATCCGATCTTCTGCTTCATTGATTCTGCTTTTCGTTCCTTCCACTGTGTTCTTCAGTTCAGAAATTGTGCTCTTCATTTCCTCTTGGCCCTTGTTGATAGTTTGTATTTCCTTTTTCATGTTGATATAGTTTTCAGTGAGTTCATCATAGCTTCCCTGTCATTTCTGGTAGCTCTTTGAGAGCTCATGGAACTTCCTGATAACCATTGCTTTGAACTCAAAATCTGATAATTGAGATGCCTCCATTTCATTTAGCATTCTTTCTGGGGCTTCCTCCTTTTTTTCATTTGTGGATTGTTTCTCTATCTTCTCATTATTTGTGAGACTCTTCTTCTCAGCCTCAGCTTCTTAAATTGATCTGTTCTGGCTCCCTGGGTTTATGGTGTGAACTTCTGTGGTAGAATACCTGTGAGATTCAGTGGTGCAGTCTCCTTAGGGTATCCTGGCATTCACAGCTTCCACTGTTTCAGCTGTTGGGATGCTCCCTTTTGGGGTCCAACTCTGGTTTTTTTTTTACAATTCCAGTTTTTTTTTTTTTTGTCTCACCTAGGATCATGGGTGTGAGCTCTGGGTCTTCCACAAAGCCCCTCCTTCAGTTGCAGGGCCATTGGTTGCAGAGTTGCCTCTGGTCCCAGTCCCAGGGCTGCCTCCAGTTGTTCGGCTGCCTTAGGTCACAGGGCCACCCCTGGTTGCTGGTCTGGGTTTATTGTTGTGGGACTCCTCACAATTCAATTTTGTCTCTGTCCTGGTTGGGTTTTCTTTCTTTTTTTTTTGGGGGGGGGGTTCTATATTTTTGTTGTCCTTAATCTTGGTTGTGAGAGGAGGCACAGTGTGTCCAGCTATGCCTCCATCTTGGCTGGAAGAGTTTGCTGTCTTTTTACTGTCCTATTTTTGATCTTCTTTTTCTTAGATAAGTCCCTTTAACATTTCATATAATAAGGGCTTGGTGATAATGAACTCCTTTAACTTGACCTTATCTGAGAAGCACTTTATCTTCCCTTCCATTCTAAATGACAGCTTCACTGGATAGAGCAATCTTGGATGGAGGTCCTTGCCTTTCATGACTTGGAATACCTCTTTCCAGACCCTTCTTGCCTGTAAGGTCTCTTTTGAGAAATCAGCTGACAGTCTGATGGGAACTCCTTGGTAGGTGACTGTTCCCTTATCCTTTGCTGCTTCTAGAATTCTCTCCTTCATTTGAATCTTGGGTAATGTAATTATGATGTGCCTTGGTGTGTTCCTCCTTGGGTCCAACTTCTTTGGGACTCTCTGAGCTTCCTGGACTTCCTGGAAGTCTATTTCCTTTGCCAGATTGGGGAAGTTCTCCTTTATTATTTGTTCAAATAAGTTTTCCACTTTTTGCTCTTCTTCTTCCCCCTCTGGTACCCCTATAATTCGGATGTTGGGACGTTTAAAGATATCCTGGAGGTTCCTAAGCCTCTCCTCATTTTTTTGAATTCTTGTTTCTTCATTCTTTTCTGTTTGGTTGTTTGTTTCTTCCTTCTGGTCCACTCCATTGATTTGAGTCCCAGTTTTCCTCCCATCTCTATTAGCTTCCTGTGCATTTTTCTTCATTTCACTTATTGTAGCCTTCATTTGTTCCTCTAATTTGCGACCAAAATCAACCAATTCTGTGAGCTTCGTAATCACCAGTGCCTTGAACTGTGCTTCTAATAGGTTGGCTACCAGTGGTTTCAGCTGTGCATCTCATAGGGCGGCTACCTCTTGGTTGCTTAAATAAATTAGCTCTGGGGCCCTGATCTGTTCTCCCATTGGAGCCATCCTTGGGGTGTGTGTGTGTGTGTGTGTGTGTGTGTGTCTGGTTGAGGCTGTTAAGTAGTGAGAGGCAGAGCCTTAGGCGTTCACCAGGGCCAGGCAGTCCAGTCACTGAGTTTTGATGCTGGATGTGGGGGCAGGGTCTGAGAGGGAGCAATGGTGCTCCCTCGTTGCTCTCTCCGATTCCTGTGTCTTCAGCCACTTTCCCCAAGCAAATTGGGCCCTTCTAGTGCTGACCTCTGTGTGGGTGGGCCTGCGCACATTCCTGTACCCCCTGGGTCTCCCTGATGAACTCTCCTGTGAGGCTGGGACTCCCTCCCGGCACCTCAGCCCTTACAAGTATTTTCAATCAGTTCCTCCAGGCTTTACTTTCCGGCCCTGGGGCCCTGTGTCACGCAGTCTGTCTTGCTGCTGGTTTTCACTTGGTTTATCTGTGTGCAAATGTGTGTCTGTGGTAAGTTGCCTTGTGCTCCCCCCTTGGCCACCTCATGCTGGGCAACTGCTGCCTGTGCACCTGGGGTGTCTGCTCGCCCGGGACTACCAGCCACCATCTTCTCCCACTGTGACCCAACTCTGCTGGCCGCTGACTCCGCCCCTCTTAGTGGTGTGGGTGAATCATTGCGGTACTTCTGTACAATTCAATTTTCTATCTGTCCTGGTTGGGTTTTTTTTTTGCTCTATATTTTTGTTGTCCTTAATCTTGGTTGTGAGAGGAGGCACAGTATGTCCACCTATGCCTCCATCTTGGCCAGAAGTTGCCTATGAGTTTTTACTTCCACACGTATTTCTTGGCCAGAAAATGCCATCTCTATCAGCTTTACACAAGTTAATTTCTAATTTTATGTAGCCTCCAGTCAAGAATTTGTCAAACCAAGGTATGTTCCCCAAGAGGGTCAGATGATCCTCAGGTAGGTTTTTTAGAAAACGCTCCATGTAGCATCAAATGGTCACACAAGCATCTTTTTGTCTTACTTGCAAGTCACACACCATTTTCCAAACAGACCTTTCCCTGACCCCTGCAACCAGGCTAGGGGCCCCTCCTTCAGGCTGTCACTGCCCCTGAGCTCACTTATCACAGTCTGTTCTTATGCTGTAGGTGCCTGTGGGTGAAGCCTCCTCCTCTGGACTATGGTCTCTTTCAGGGTGGGGACGAGTGTTATTCATCTTTGGGTTCCCAAAGTTTACATGGTGCCTCAGATAAACATTTGTTGAATGAGTGCGTCAGCACACTGTTCCCTCATAAAAACAAGGGTGGTATTTTCCATACTTGGCAGCATCAGACCTTCCAGGCTTTGCTAAGCAGCTTCCAGGTGATGCCCATAAAGTGATGCACTGGAGACACCTGGGACTGGCATTCTGGCTCAGTGACATCACATGGGTAGTTTAAAATTGGGCATGGTGGAAGCATTTACACCGTGGAAATTGGCAAATGCTATGAATGAGGGTTTGGTTTGTGAGAGCCAGCTGACCCCACACCATTGAGTCTATTCATCTCTGGTCCAAGAACTGGTATCTGAGAGTTGTTTACCTAGGATGGAATCAGCAAACTCCAGCCTCTGGGTTTAACACAACCTGCTGCCTGCTTTTGTACTGCCAGGGGGCTTGGGACAATTTTTACATTTTTAAAGGGTTGCAGAAGAATAAGGAGGAGGAGGAAGAAGAGGAAAAGATTAAGAGAATAAAAGCAGAAAAAGAAAAGAGAAAGATGGAGGAAGAGAAGAAATGACAAATCACACGTGCCTGTGAAGCTAAAATGTTTACTACCTGGCCTTTTCCAGTACCTGGAAAAAGTCTGTGGACCTCTGATTTAGGGAAGATTTTTAACCCTGATTGTATGTGAAAATCTCTGCGCAGAATTTTAATTCATTCTCATACTTGGACCCTGTGATACCTGAGGTGGGGGTCCCTAAAATTAAAAGCTCCCCAGGGGACCTCCCTTTTCTGTCTGACACCAGGTCTCCTGGCCCCCACCCTCCCTCAGAGCTTCCCCATCTTCGCTCTACCCTCATTTCCAGCCTGCCACCCTTAGTGTTCCCTGTCCCAATATGAGGATCTCTTTAGGGTTGCCTTGGATCTGAAAAACATTGTTTTATCTGGAAACAAGTTGAGGGGAATGGGCAGGGCCTCAAGGTAAGCAGGACTGCAGACTGGGAGGGGTTATGGGAGGAGTGCTGATAGCTGAGCTTTGTTTTGTTTGCCTCCTGACTCCTACCCCAAAGTCTGGAGCCCACTAAAGACACAGGGCAGAAGTATCACTCCTGGGGGTGGGTAAACTGGGTGGGGTAGAAGTTGTTTATCACCCATGTCTAAGGCAGGAGGAGTATTTGAAATTCTTTTTGCCAACCTACTGAGTACCTTTGAGAAGAAAGAGGGTACAGGGTCTTGGAAGATGCACCCCTCACCTACCATATGTGCGCCTGTTTGCTCTGAGGTATGACTATCACAGAATGTGGTAGGTGGGTGGTTTAACCAGCGTGCCAGACCCAATAACAACCCCAAGGAAGTGGGTTGGGTGCATGACCCTGGGAGCAGTTGAGAAACTTCCTTCAGCACCATGTCCAGAGCCTGCAGCCAACTCTTCTAAACTAAGTCTTGTGTTGGTAATTTTCCTTGGGGGACAGGTTACTTTTTAGACATAACTAAAATTCAAATAGAGTGATACAATTTTGGGGAAATCCAATAATTTGTACAAAATAAAGAAATTTTTTTTGTACAGTTAGGCAGCCTAGCTTAGTGGTTAAGAGCATGGATTCTGGAGCCTGACCATCTGGGTTCAAAGCCAGCCTCTACCACTTACTAGCCCTGCAAACTTGGTCGAGTGACTTAGTTTGTGCCTTATTTCTTGTCTGCAAAATGGGATCATATAGTTACTTACTATACAGAGTTGTTGTGAGGATTAAATGTATTAATACAAATAAAGGGCTTGAGTATTCACTGTTGATTGGGGTCCAAGTGCAGCACATGCTGACTTAGAGGATATTAACAAATTCTAGAAATGTTCTGGGCCCACAGCAGCATGATTTTATCAAGCGTACATCTTCCCAGCTTGGCTTTTTTGAAGGACTCACTTGGATGCACGTGCGCAACGTTAAGGTGGGTTTCCAAACTCTGCCTTCTCCTTGTCATTTGAAGAGGATGCCAGCTTAGCCCATTTTGTCTCCCCACTGTTGCTTCAGCTCCTGCCTTTCTAGAAGGGTTCTTCTGAGCTTTGTAATGCAGACTGAGAAGAAAAGGGAAAGAAGGGGGTCTGTGGCAGAACCTGTTCCAGGATTTACACAGGAGAAGCTCAGGGAGGCAGAAATGGCTGGAAGTGGGGAACTTTTTCCATGTGAACAACTGTAAACTATGTTTGCCCTCCCCTGTATTTGACATTGGGCATGTCTATTGCCAATATTAAAGAACAAGGAAAAGGATGAGAACTGCAGGATGTTCACCTTCCCCTGGCCCTCCCTTAGCATCAGATGGGGATATCTGGGAGTGGAGGGTGAGAGGGGCATAGAAATAGCTGGGATATGTGAATAGATGCTAGAGAAAGGAGATTTCAAAGTTTTACTGTGGCCCATCTGTATAGGCCCTTTTGCAGAATTAGAAAATAGGAAATGTAAAGAACTTGAAATACATACAGCTCTGACTTTTGACACACATGCAGATTTGTTTAACCAACTCCACAATCAGGATGCAGAGCAGGCCCATTACCTCCTACACCTCCGTTGTGCCATCCCTGCGTAATCACCCTCACTCCAGTCCCAGCCCTGGTTGGCACCGCTCTCTCTCCCTCACTCACTGGGGAGCTGTCTTTTCAAACATGTCCTATAACCTCATAATGTCTAACCTTTTAGATTGGCTTCCTTCAGCCATCATAATGCCTGAGATTCATCTGAGTCTATAACATGTTCTTTTTTATTACTGAGTAGTATTTCTTTGCATGGATATACCATAGTTTGTTTACTGATTCAACATTGAGGGACATTTGGGTTGTTTCCAGTCTTGGTGACTATGAATTAGAGCTGCTATGAACATTTGTGTTTTGTGTAAAGATAACTTTTCAATTTTCTAAAGTAAATATGCAGGAGTAAGATTCCTGAGTCATCTGGTAGATGCATGTTTAACTCTCTGAGAAGTTGTCAAACTGTTTTTCAGAGTGGCTGCACTATTTTCCATTTCCATCCACAATGAATGAGCATCCCTGTTACTCAACATCCTCTCTAACACTTAGTATTGCCAGCACTTTTTATTTTAGCCACTCCATTCAGTGTGTAGTGATATCTCAGAATAGCTTTCATCTGCATTTCCCTAATGGCTAATGATATTGAACATAATTATGTTTATATGGTGAACTTGGTTGAAGTGTCTATTAAGCTCTTTTGCCCATTTTTAAATTGGGTTGTTTTTTTATTGCTGAATTTTAGGAATTCTTTATGTATTCTGGATGCAAGTATTATGTTGCATGTGTAATTTGAAAGTTCTCCCCACCCCAGGCTATAGTTTGTCTTTTCAATTTCTTAACATCATCTTTTACAGAGAAAACCTTTTTAATTTTGAGGAAGGCCAATTTATCAATTTTTAAGAATAGATCATTCTTTTGGTGCCATGTCTAAGAACTTTTTTGTTTAACTTGGTTTTGCATTCTTGGGATAAACTCCACTTGGTCATGGTGTATTGTTCTTTTTATATAAATTGCTAGATTCAATCAGCTAATAATATATTATTGAGTATTTTTGTATCTATGCTCCTGAGGGGTGTTGGTTTGTAGTTTTACTACAGATTTATTATAGTTTTTGACAGGCTTTGGTGTAAGGGTAATCCTGGTCTCATAAAAAGTGTTGGGAAGTATTTCTCTTCTGGTATTTTTTGGAAGAGGTAGTATCAAATTGGTATTATTCTTTACATGTTTAGTAGAATTTGCCTGTGAATATATCTTAGGCCTATAGATTTTTTTTTTTTACAAATGGTTTTAAACTACAAATTAAATTTTTTAAAAAGTTACAGGACTATTGACATTATTCCTTTGTCTTGGGTGACTTATGGTCATTTCTGGCTTTGGAGAATTGGTCCATTTAGTCTAAGTTGTCAAATTTATGTCCATAGAGTTAGTTGTTTGTAGTATCACCTACTTACTTTTTAAGGTGTGCAGGTCTATAGTTGATATCTCTTTCATTC
>PVKU01017597.1:0-11053 GCA_004027475.1 Anoura caudifer
AAAAAAAATAACATAATTGTATATACTGCACATTTTTTGAAAGATTGTATTTATTTATTTTTATAGAGGAAGGGCTTTGTTCAGTAGTGCTAATAGATTAATAGAAGCCACTGAGGCAAAAGCACAATGGTGAAAGCCTATAGGAGCATGAAATACTTTTGGAGATGAACTGACCATCTATCACAGCAGCAGAAACACACCCAGGGTTTTCCAAATTCTTTCCCCTGAAGGACAGCTTTCCAAACCACAGGTGAAGGTCTGGGTTCCTCTCTGACTTTTGGGCTTCTCCCCTAGGACATCTGCATCTCCATCCCCACCTACCTAGGGGGTGCGGTTATTGACTTTTTTCTGCAAACATCCCAGCACTCCATCATTTGCTCCAAAAAGGTGACCAGGACTGGCTTGGAAACAACAAGACCTGTGTACAAAATATATATTATTTTTTTAAACATTCCCCATTTCCAGTCCATGTTGAACTCAGGTAGAAAACTGCAGGAGAATTAAAATATTCTAGAAGATCATTTTCCAAAACTCTGTTTCCTGACACCACCTTAATTATTCTGAAAACATGTAAATTTTTCAGATAATGAGTTCCCAAGGACTACAGTACTCAAAGCCTTTATTTTCTACAGGAGATAACCTCCACATTCTCCCTTGTGAGCATGAATCTGAGAGTATTCTATACAAAGCAGAGTCCCCAAGATAGGTGAAATAAAGAAAAAAAATCCTGTGGATGGAGCGGGAAATCTGAAGGAAGTCAGCATTACCCAAGACAACCGGGTTACTGTAGGTCTCCAACACCACATGTGAGTATAATATCCACTGAGCTGGGTCCAGATATTCCCACTCCCCTTGACAGAAATGTACTGACATGTCCTTGGAGGTCAAGGATGGCTGATGGGGAAAAAGTGGCACCTTTACCAAGAAGACACAGCAGAGTTCTCACTCATCTGCCAGGAAAAGTGTTAAGAGTAGTTGTGACCTAGGAGATCTCCTGTACCATTCAGTAAGGAAACTATAACCCTCTAGAACCCTCCAATGCATTTTGTAACACTGACAGGTGAGGATAACACTTGTCTACAAATCCACTGCAAAGACATTACTTTTTAGGAATATAAACTTTGAAATGAAGAAACACACACAGGAATATGGATTGTTGAGTATTGTATTTGTACCATTCAGAATCAGCTGTGTATAATTCTCACCTGCAAAAGGCATGGTGAATTGTAAGTATAAATAACTTATTTAGGTTTCACTCAAGCAACCAAATATGTAGTTTTGTAAAAATGCAGATTGTGATTCATGAGTTGTGGGTAGGGTCTGTGTTTCACACAGATAACACACTTTTTACACGCTCACTTGTTTAAGTATGTTTTATTGATTAAACTCTTGCAATTGTCCCATTTTTCCTCCCTTATCCCTCTCCACCCTGCAGCTCCCTTCCTCCCATAATTCTACCACTATGTTCATACCCATGGGTCACACAAATAAGTTCTATGATTCTCCATTTCGTATACTATTTTAATTTGCCCCTATCTAATTTGTAACCACCATTTCTGTTTCTTCTTCTCTGCACATACTCCCCCATTCTTCTCTCCCCACCCAGCTGATAACCCTCCGTATGATCTCCAATTTGGTGGTTTACATTCTGTTCCAATTTCCTTATTTTGTGTTTCTCTTGGTTTTCTTTTTATTGGTCAGTTGTTAAGGTTCTGAGTTTGTTGTCGTTTCCCTGTTTATATTTTTTGTTATCTTCTTTTTCTTAGATTAAGTCTCTTGAACATTTTATACAAAGGCTTGGTGATGATGAACTCCTTTAACTTGACTTTATCTGGGAGAACTTGATTTTCCCTTCCATTCTAAATGACTGCTTTACTGGTTAGATTAATTTTGGATGTAGGTCGCTGCCATACATGTCTTTGAATGTTTGTTTGCAACCCCTTCTTCCTGTGAGTTTTGGTTTGAAAAATCAGCTGCCGGTACCATGGGAACCCCTTTGCAGGCAATTCCTTTTGTGTTGTGGCCTTTAAGGTTCTCTCCTTATCTTTTATCTTGGGTAATGGAATTGTGCTGTTTTGGTGTGTTCCTATTGGGGTCCAACTTCTTTGAAACTCTGTGAGCTTCCTTTGCTTGCACATCTATTTCTTTCTTGGGACTTGGTAAGTTTTCCTTCATTGTTTTTCAAATCAGCTTTCCATCTCATGCTCTTCTTCTTCTCCTTCTGGAAACCCTAAAACTAGGATGTTGGAAGGTTTAAAGTTGTCCCAGATGTTACTCAGCGTTTCCTAATTTTTTTTTTTCAATTCTTGTTTCTTCATTCTATTCTGGTTGAATGTTTATTTCTTCCTTCTGGTCCAAATTATTGATTTCTGTCCCATTTTCCTTCTTTTCACTGTTGGTCCTCTGTATATGTTTCTGTATATCAGTTTGTATAGCCTGTACTTCTTCCTTTATTTTGTAGCTCTAACTCAACCGTTTCTGTGACCATCCTGATTACCAGTGTTTTGAACTCTGTATCAGATTGCTTGGCTATTACTTCAGTGCTCAGTTCATTTAAAAAAACAGCTTATTTATTTTTAGAAAGAGAGTAGGGAGGGAGAAAGAGAGAAACAGCAACACCAATGTGTGGTTGCCTCCAGTGATATCCCATATTGGGAACCTGTCCGGCAACCGCATCAACTAATATTCAACTATGACTACCAGGAAGATATATCAGGATTTTAATAAATTGACATTATCTTTAAAGATTAGAAAACCACTTAAAATTTATATCTTTTCTATATCATATAATGCAAAATGGTGTGACTTCCATGGTGACAGGAAAGAAAATTCTGAGTAACCTAAAAACAGCAACTTCATTTAGATTTCTTCATGCATTGTGCATTACAGGGTCCTCAATCATCTATGCTGATATAATTATGAGTGAGGCTCACCTAATACGCATGAGTTCACAAGTTGTTAAGGAACCAATATCAGCACATTGATTTCACACACACCAGGAATAAAAACATAGTAGCATCAACTGATAGGAGACTGAAGTCAATTTAAAATTCCTTTCTCAAAATATTTCAAATGCTGTCAACATACAATAGTTTATATGCTTAGTATTTATGCATACCTAGATGTCCATCCCCTTGACATTTTGAGGCACACTCAAAAGTAATATTTCATGTATTTAAACTTTGCATGAGTCTCTATACTAAGTATTCTGATTTAGAGCAATACCTGAAACCTATCATTAACTTTCCACTGTGAATTATGATGTTTTGAGACTCTTCCCAAATGCATATATTCCTGAAGTTCCACACCTTTAAAACCACGTTCAGGTAGAAATTCTTTGAGGATATGGGAACTGTGTAATTTCATGAAAGTTGTTCATTCTTTATGAATGTGGACATCCACACCACTGTGCATTTCCCAATGTACAGTGAGTTTCCAGATCCACCTCTACGATTTTCTACAATTTCCCTTTCAATGATTATTTTTATAGTGTGAATTCTCACATGCCACATAAGAATTAAATATTGAAAAAAAATGCTTCAAAAACTTGGATACATTTTGAATATAGGTTTAAATCTTGCCACAGTCACTACATTCATACAGTTTTCTCCAGATGGGTGTCTCTCATATTGGGTAAGGCATGTCTTATCACTGAAGGACTTGTTATATACATTACTTTTGTGTGGATTCTCTCCAGTACATGTGACCAGAGGTGCCTATATATGCACTCATATTAATAAGCCTTGTGTCCAGTATGAAGTCCCTGAAGCTAATAAGGATTGAAGAGGCCAAAGCCTTTATCCCATTATGTACATGTAAAAAGCCTAAATAAAGTATAAATATATTTCATAATGAATGACCATTGAGGAATGGTTAAAGCTTTTATCACATTAGGTATATAAGTAGGCATTCATCCTGTGTGAATTGTTTGATGTTCAGTAAGGTTTGAGGATTGTAAAATGCTTTATCACATCCTTGACACATAAGGTTTCTCTCCTATATTAATTTTGTGATGCTGAGGAAGCTTACAGGACTGGTTAAAGGCTTTACTACACATTTTACATATATAAGGCTTTTAATCTGCATGAACTACCTGTTTTAGAGTAAGGGTTGAGGATTGTGTAAATCCTTTGTCACATTGCACACATTGATAATGCTTCTTTCCAGTACGATTTCTGATTATTAGTGTTTTCAGGTTCCTGAAGGTTTTGTGACATTGTGTACATTCATAGGTCTGCTCTCCAGTAAGAAATTCTGAATTTTTTTAATGTAGAGATACACCTGAAAACCAATGACCAGTTTTATCACAGTTTTTACATTTATGATCTATCCTGGGATATATTTTGTTAAAGTTTCTCCCCAAGAGCAATATTTGTTTCTTCAACGCTATTTGAAGATTGCTGTAAACATTTAATAGATTTGCATTTATCCTTGTCTTCTCCACAATAGGAAAAACCTGAGGAATATTGTGATTTGACATTTGGTCAAAGACTTTTCCAACTTCATAATGGTTGTGTGGAAGCTGACCCTTTGGATGGACATTAAGATTTGACTTGTTGGTAAAATTCTTCCAATGTTTATTGCATTGACTACTTCTGTCCTTATCACATGTACTCTGGTAAACATTGAACACAGAAAGGCCTTTAGTGACATCCATAACTTCATTAAAAATGTACACTTATTCCCAAATAACCATTCTGTGATGCCTATTAAACCACATTGGTTGTCTTGAATATCATGCTCAAGTTCATAAAATATTATACAGTGGAATAAAAGAAAACATTATTTCTAAAAATGTACAATATTTCCTGAGGTAAGGGGTTTCATATTGATCTCATTTCAGCTTTATTCATGCATTCTAAATAACTGTATTGTACAAATTTTTGATTGAAAAGTTATTCCCACTCTACATTTTAAACAATTCAAATGATTACACACACCACAATCTGAGATTTCCCAGATTTTCCAGACTGTATTTAGAAGAGGGGTGTCAACCTCATTTTTACCAGGGCCAAATGAGCCTCTCCGTTGCCTTTAGTGGGCTGCATGGAATTTTAGGTTTGTATAAATGTAACTTTTTCTTAACTAGGGGCAAGGAGTTTGGGGCTGCCGCCAGGTAGGGACAAAGTTCTGGGTGGATGAAAGAACGTGAAGCATCGGATTCAGCCTGCAGGCTTTGTGTTCGCCAACCTTACTTTAGAAGAATACATACACTTAGAATATTGTTTTCAGTCTTCCTATTTTGGAAATACATTGATTTGCAATGGTAATTGATTTGAAGTGGAAGTTTCACCAAATTTATAATATTTTATCTTTACATAGCAAGGATTTTATCATGAATAATTCTGCAAAGTTAGGGCTCTCCATTTAAACATCCTTATTTTCTCCTTACACACTTTCTTATCAGTATCAAAGGCACACCACTCATACCTCACCAGTGTTGCTTCAAAGAATACATCTTCTATTCCTGACCTTTGCAAGAAGTCTTGGGAGTCTGCAGATGACACAGCTGAAAGACACAAAATAAAGGTTGACAGGTTTGACACACAAGTCAATGTACAGTGAACTTACAAGGAATTCTTCAGGAAATTAGGCTGTTCAGTATTTGAAAAAACTTTGTTTACAGCAAGACCAAGTATGGTACAATGAGAAAAAGGCACAGAAAAGAGAAACAACATTTGCTTACACTCAAAAACCACTGTGCTCACTTCCCCTGGCACACAGTGGAATAGAACCAGAAAACTCCAGAATCCGAGTTGTTTACTAGACAGATAGAGGGTCCGGTGTGTTCAATGATTTCACTGTTTTCTGCATCTTTAAAACACGTATTTCTGTTTGCCAGGACACAGAGAGCTCAGATTATAACAACAGGTGGTGAATACATTAAAGTTCACACTGAAAAGAAAGGGTAATAGTTGAAATACTACAGAAACCAGTGGACTGAAGGCTAATATCATGCATAAAACATATCATGGGCTTTGAAAAAGAAACAGAAATTATGTTAACCTCGAAACTTACACACACACACACACACACACATAAGCCAAACAGACAATGGGAAGCTAAAAAACACAATACTCAAATTTAAAAATACATTAAAATACAGAAACATTGATTGGTTCCCTATTTATGTCCCCAACCAGGCCCCAGGCCCACAACCCACGCATTTTCCTTTTTCCAGAAGTATACAGGCGACCCTGACTTTGAGCGATGACATGAAATTAACTGAGTGACTCAGGCCAGAGCCAAGCTGATAGCCCTTAATACACTAAAAGAAGAGATTATGTGACATTTGTTGTTTTTAAATTATAACACCCACCAAAAATGTAAAGAAGCAAAAAATAATTAAATGGCTATACACCAAATATAAAAACTCCTGCACATTAGAGCAAACAACCACTAGCTTAAAATCACATACTGTAGAGGAAAGAAAATTTCTACAAATTGTACC
Organism: Anoura caudifer; assembly: GCA_004027475.1. Lineage (NCBI taxonomy): Eukaryota > Metazoa > Chordata > Mammalia > Chiroptera > Phyllostomidae > Anoura > Anoura caudifer. The sequence goes on from PVKU01017597.1 coordinate 6,452, forward strand.
TGATAAATACTTAATACCCAGGTTATATGAAGGAGTTTTACAAAATATCTCATGATAAAACAAGTATCCTAAATGTTAAAATGGATAAATTCAAGTCATTAACTAATCTATAATAAAAAAATCAGAAACACAAAGTGAGATGAGGCAGATTCTTTCATAAATGGTCTGAGAGAAACAGAATCAATTCAAACAAAACATTATGTAGACCAATTTCTCATGACATGTACCAAAATAAACTCAAAATAGATTAAAATCTTAAATGTAACACCTGAAATCATGAAAACCCCAGAAGAAATGACAGCTGACAAACTCTGCCATGATTCTTCAAATATTCTTTAAGATATAACATGGTAGGCAGAGCAGACAGGAGGAAAAAATAACAGATAAGACTACAATGAAATAAGTTGTTGCATACCAAAGAAAATCATCAGGAAAACAAATGAATCTACTAAATAGGGGAAGACATCCACAAATAATGCTAAATATTCAAATTATACAAGGAGCTTACACAACACCAAATAAAGGAGCCCTGGATTGTGAGCAAAATGGATTGAGTTCTGACCTGTGGACCAAAAGATCACCTTTTGATTTCCACTCAGGGCACATGCCTTGGTTGTGGGCCAGATACCCAGTTGGAGGTGTGCAAGAGACAACCACACATTCAGGTTTCTATCCTTCTCTTTCTCCCTTCATTTCCCACTCTAAATATAAATAAATAAAATTTTAAAAATAATATACAATAGAAAGAAAAATGGGCAGAGGACTAAAAGCGATATTTCTCTAAAGAGAACATAATATGCCCAAAAGACATATGGAAAGATGTCCAATATCATTCACAATTGGAGAAATGCAAATTGAGACTACAATGAAATACCACAACACATGTATTAGGATGTCAATTATCAATAAATCAACAATAACTACTGGCAATTATGTGCAGAAAGGAGAATCATCATGCACTGTTGTTGAGATTACAAGTAATTTGGAGCAGCCCCTGCAGAAAACAAGATGGATGATCCATAAATATTTACAAACAACAACCACAGGACACAGTAATTCCATTTCTGACAGTTAACCAAAGCATATGAATACAAACATTTCAAAGGGTATATACACCCTTATATCCACTGTAGCATCATTTACAATAGTGAAAATGCAGAATGGAATAGAATACAATTTTATTTTAGTGCCAAAAGAGTTGTTCCAGAAAAAAACTCAACGATTGTTAATATAACATAACAAAAACAGTGTGCACCTCTTTGACATATCCCATCAGTCAAGTAGACTGGAGTGAAATGTGCATGTGTGAACAATGACACTGTACTCCTCAGTGGGGGCAGTAGACCCTGGTCACTCAGCATGTGTACTGTGGGCTTTCACATTCAAAATCACTGAGAGACTAGAATATTCTAATCTCTATGCATCAAATATTCTGATAAGTTTCAACATTTCTGCCTGGAATCTATTCACATGATTCAGAAGGCTGCCACTATGGGCAACTGAGGAATAGAAGCTTCAGCACAAAAGTGCACTGTGCATGCATCATGTCTCATGCAGAGTGTTTTGAAGAAACTTCAAATCACCCAGGTCATTCATCTGCCCTATAGCTCAGATTTGGTGCCATGTAACTTCTAGTTTGCCCAAAACTAAAATCACCTTTGAAAGGGAAGAGTTTTCACACTGTTGATGACATCCAGGATGATATGATGGGGCAGCTGATGGCAACTGGTTAAATTGGGTGAGGTCCCAAGGTGCCTACTTTGAAAGGGAGTGAGGTGTCATTGTTGTATGTACAGTGATTCTTGTATCTCCTTCAGTAAATATCTTTAGCTTTCATATTCCATGTTTGGAAATGTTCTGAACAGAATTTGTTTAATGTTAAAAAATTATATCTCAGCACATCTCTTTCTAGTCATGACTAATGATGTGCTTACTGAAAAAATTAAAAAAAGTTATATTGCAAATATAACTTCCATATTATTGATCAACTAAGAAAACTTAAATGTATACACTGTACACTTTTTATGAAAGACTGTATTCATTTTTGTTTAAGAAGGTGAAGCGATAGAAAAAAAGAGGGAGAGAAATATCAATGTGTGGTTGCCTGTTGCACACCCTGTATTGGAGTCCTGCTCAGCAACCCAGGCATGTGCCCTAGACTGGGAATCCAACTGGCAACTCTTTGCTGTGCAGGCTGGTGCTCAATGCACTGAGGCACACCTGCTAGGACCAGTGCACACTTTTCAAGGCAAATTGTTCACCAACTTTGTTTCTCAACTCATAGTATTAACATTTAAACTCCATATCTCAAATCAAAAATAATCTATAAAAACAAACAGAAAAGCAATCATCATCATGAGGGAAGAAGAGAACCCATGAGCAGAGAAAAAATATTTGTAAGCATTAACTGGTGTGATTCCGTGGACTGAGAACCTGCCTTTGAACCATAAGGTCAGCAGTTAAATGCTCCATAAGGGCATATGCCTGGGTTGTGAGCCAGGTCACCATTTGTTGATGTGTGAGAGACAACTGTTCATTGTGTTTCTTATGCATCGATGTTTTTCTCCCTTTCTCCCTTATCCCTCTCTAAAAAAAAGATAAATAAAATATTTTAAAAATACATAGATAAAAAGTTGGTGTCTACTAGACCCTCCATGTTTTATGTCTTTCAGGAAATGAACATTAAAAGCATAAAATTTAAAGAAAATGCACGTTCAAACAACATGAAACCACTACTGGAAAGGTCAGAATCCAGAACACTGAGAAGATGAAATTCTGCTGTGCATGTGGCACAAAGAGAACTTTCATTCCTTGTCAGTCAAAATACAAAATGCTACAGGCACTTGGGAAGAGTTTGGAAATCCTCACACAATTAAACATGCATTTGTTATATAATCCACAAAGTGTGCACTATTTTATTTAACCAAAGAGCTACAAATTTTATCCATACAAAAGCCTACAAGCAACTTTTAGAAGGTGCATTTATAAATTCTACAAATTCAAATTAAAGAAGATATGTGTCAACAGCTAAATAGATAAGTAAACTGAAAGACATACAATAACATGCTATTTTGCACTAAAGAAATAATATATGAAAGCAACCTAAATTCATAGAATTAAAATAATTTAATATGCCTGAACCGGTGCTCAGATGCTTAGGTTCTCCTTTATATACAAGAAGTCCATGGTGTTATAGGCCCCAAAAAACATTCAATTGAGGATTTTCAAGAGACATTTGCATACATGTGTCAACTGTAGCATTATTCACAAAATCCTGGTAGGTAGAAACAACCCCCAGGTCTATGGATAAACATATTAAAAAGTGTAATGTATGTAGCGCTGGCTGCTGTGGCTCAGTGGATGGAGTACAGGCGTGTTAACAAGAGAGTTGCTGGTTCAATTCCAAGTCAGGGCTCATGTCTGGGTTTCAGCCAGGTCCTCAGCAGGGGGCACGTGAGAGGCAAATACACATTGGTGTTTCCCGCTCTTGCTTTTTCCCTTACCCTGTCTCTAAAAATGAATGAATGAAATATTTTAAAAAGTTAGAAAAGTGTAGTACATATATGCAATGGATACTGCTCTGCCATTAATAGAAAATGTGCTCTCACCTGATACCACAAAGTCAAACTAGAACATGTTCCAAGGAAGCACATGAGTCACAAAGACACATGCTACAGGCTTCTACTTAGATGAGTTCTTTTTTTTTTTAAATTTCTTTTAGATTTTATTTTGTTTTTAGAGAGAGGAGAAGGGAAGGAGAAAGAGAGGGAGAGAAATGTTGATGTGCGAGGGAAGCATCCATCAGTTGCCTCTCGCGCACCCCCAACTGGGGACCTGGCTGGCAACCCAGGCATGTGCCCTGACTGGGAATCAAACCGGTGACCCTTTGGTTCTCAGGCTGGCGTTCAATCCACTGAGCCACACCAGCCAGGGCCTTAGATGAGTTCTAATGGAGACCAACAAAGAGAAAAAAAAAAAGTAGTTACCTGGGGCTTCATTTAAGGGAAAATGAGGAAGTGGTTCTTTAATGGATATTGTGACATTTCTGTGAGATGGAAGTTTTCAGAATTTAGATGCACAATTAAACAAGTACACTTAATATGACTTAACTGTATCGTTAGAGAGTTAAGAAAGTAGATTCTTATTTGCATGGATTCTTATGAAAATTTACAATACAAATATCTGAAAGAGAGTGCTATAAATCTTTTTCTTTTTTAACTTTGAGCTTTTATTATCTTTTAGTTCAATATATGCAAGAATCTGTGAAAAAATCAAATCAACTTCTTACTTTATTTGGTAAGCAGTAGAAATGCCTCTACTCAGGCATTTCTCTGACCCTGCTGATTACAAGTGTTTTGAACTCTGCATGGAGTGGTTGGCTGTTGTTGATGCTTATTTCATTGAAAAAAATGTTTATATATTTTTAGATAGAGGTGAGGGAGGGAGGAAGAGAGGAAGAGAAACATCACTATGTGGTTGTCTCCAGCTTGCCCCATACTGGGGGCCTGGCCAGCAACCCAGACATGTGCCCTAACTTGGAATTAAACCAGAAACTGTTTAGATGAGCAGCTTGCCATTCATCCCATGAACCACAGCAGCCAG
>PVKU01017598.1:0-11056 GCA_004027475.1 Anoura caudifer
TTTGACAGGACAAAGGCCTTTCATGGTATCCCCAGCTGCTCCATCCAACTTGCTCCCCAGGGGCTGCTCATGGCTCTCCTGTTGGTCCTTCAGTCTCAGACCATGGAGAGAAAGGGGATCCAGAGACCAGAAAAAAATCAAAATGAAGTTATTTTCTCAGACTATTAAGGCCCTGTTAACACACAGATAGGAAGAAGGCACCAAGGATTTCCCAAGCCAAAGACGCCCAGAACTCTGTCAAAGCTATCTCAGGACACCCACCTCTGTCGATGGGGCCTTTGGTGACTGTCGCTCCTGGGGTTGGGAGCTGGGGTGGTCGTGGGGTCCTGTGTGCACCTGCTGGGGGAGGGTGGTCAAAAAAGAGACTATGAGTTGCACATAATGAGGTTTTGGGCTACTGTCAGGGTGTGAGTCCTGAGATAGGAGCCTTAGAAGGTCACCGTCTAGGACATAAAAACCTCACCTGAGTAAAATATTTTTGTGAGATGACCAAGACATGAAGTTTAGAGCATTTCATATCCTAGGACTGCCTACAAAATTGCAAGCCACACAATGTAAATCTTGTCTTGTCCATGTGCCCATGTCTCTGTCAGTGACTCTTGGAGGCAAGAGAGAGAAAGATTACACAGTTCTTCCAGTGGTCATGTGGTGAGGAGTTGTAGCAAAGGGATGTTAAACTCCTTCATGGAGGCAAAACCTCACATGTAGAGCTTCTTCAATTGTAATTCCCCAGACTCCGTCTGAAGTTTTCCCCTAGATAGGAAAGCAATTATTAGGAAACTTCTCAAAACCTTTCTGGTTTGGTTTGGTTTTGATTTAATCTCCATTGTATTTTTTTCCATTATCATTTAGTCCCCTTATACCTCCTTCTCCCCAGCAATCACCACAATTTTCCTTGTTCTTCCTATCCAAGAACGTGGTATGTTCTCCTTTTCCCTTTTTGCTCAATCACTCTTCCCGCTAACCTCTCCTCCAGCTGTCCTCCTGCTCTCCATCTATGAGTCTGTCCACATTTTCCATGTTAGTTCAGTTTGTTCATTAGATTTCAGATATGAGTGAAATCATGTGGCATTTTTCTTTATGTGACGGGCTTATTTCACTCAGCATAATGTTCTCCAGGTCCATCCATACTGTTGCAAAAGATAAAACTTTCTTCTTTTTTACAGTCGAGTAGAATTCCATTGTATAAATGTCCCATAGTTGTTTTATCCACTCATCTACTGATGGACACTTGGGCTGCTTCCGTATCCTGGAAATTGTAGATAATGCTGCAATGAACATAGGGGTGCTTATGTTCTTTCAAATTAATGTTTTGGGTTTCCTTCAGATATATTCCAGAAGTGGGGCCGCTGGGTTGACAGGCAGATTCATTTTAAATTTTTTGAGGTATCTCCACAATGCTTCCCACTGTAGCTGTACCAGTCTGCATTCCCACCAACAGTATAAAAGGGTTCCCCTTTCTCCACGTCCTCACTAGCATTTGTTTGTTGATTTGTTGATGATAGCAGTTCTGACAGGTGTGAGATGATATCTCATTGTGGTTTTAATTTGTATTTCTCTGATGATTAGTGACATTGAACATCTTTTCATATGTCTATTGGCCATCTCTATGTCCTCTTTAGAGAAGTGTCTATTCAGATCCTTTTCCTTTAATTGGGTTGGTTTTTTTTGGTGTTGAGTTTTATAAGTACTTTATAAATTTTGGATGTTAACTCCTTATCAGATGTATCAGTGAATACATTCTCCCATTCTCTGTGTTTATTTTGTTGATGTTTTCCTTTGCCATGCAAAAACTTTTCGTTTGATATGGTCCCATTTATTTATCTTTTCTTTTGTTTCCCTTGCCTGGGGAGATATATCCAATAAAAAATTGCTATGAGTAATGGCAAAGATTTTGTTGCCTATGTTTTCTTGTAAGATTTTTATGGTTTCAGGTCTAATATTTAAGCCTTTGATCCTTTTTGAATTTATTTTTGTATGTGGTATAAGAAGGTGGTCTAGTTTCATTTTTCTACATGTATCTGGCCAATTTTCCCAACACCATTTACTGGATAAACTATCTTTAGCCCATTGTATGTGCTTGCTTCCTCCATTGAATATTAATTGGCTCCACAGCTGTGGATTTGTTTCTGGGCTCTCTATTCTGTTCCACTGATCTATGTGTCTGTTTTTATGCCAGTACGGGGCTGTTTTGATTACTATGGCCTTGTAGTGTAGTTTGATATTAGGTAGTGTGATTCCTTCAATTTTGTTCATCTTTCTCAGGATTGCTGTTGCTATGCAGGACCTTTTGTGGTTCTATTTAAATTTTTGAAATATTTGTTCTAGTTCTGTGAAATACATCATTGGAATCTTGACAGGAATTGTTTTGAATCTATAGGTTACTTTGGGTAGTATGGACATTTCAATGATGTTAATTCTTCCTAGCCATGCACGCGGCATGTGCTTCCATTTATTTGTGTCTTCTTCAATTTTTTTTCTTCAGTGTCTTGTAAGTTTCTATGTACAGGTCTTTTATATATCCTTGGTTAGGTTTATTCCTAAGTATTTTATTCTTTTGGAAGCAATTGTGAATTGTATTGTTTCTTAATTTTCCTTTCTGTTAGTTTGTTATGGGCATATAAAAGTGCAGCCAGCTTCTGGATATTAATTTTGTATCCTGCTGTTTTGCTGAATTCATTTATCAGTTCTAGTAGAATTCATTTATTCATTTCTTGGTGGAATCTTTGGGGTTCTTTATGTACAGTATCATGTCATCTGCAAATAAAGACAGTTTGACTTCTTCTTTCCGATTTGGATGCCTTTTATTTCTTCTTGTCTGATTGCTGTGGCTAGGACTTCCAGAAGTATGTTGAATAAGAGAGATGAAAGTGGACATCCCTGTCTTGTTCCTGTTCTTAAGGGGAATGCTTGTAGTTTTTGCTCATTGAGTATGATGCTGGCAGTGGGTTTGTCATATATGGCCTTTATTATGTTTAGGTTTGTTCTCTCTATTCCCACACTGCTGAGAGTTTTGATCATAAGTGGGTGCTGGATATGATTCAGGTGAGCATGCATTCACTTGTTGGATCCTCCATTTGCAGGGTTCCATTAAGATACACAATTACCTACTCTCTTTACATGCTTGTGCTCTTTCTTTTTCTGACTCATACTTCTAAACCTGTTTGCAGCAATATTTTAAGTTAATTATTGGTACTCTAAAAGCTCTTAGACTTCCATGTAGTACTTTAAACAAACTATGGCTTTTTAAAATAAAAACTAACCACTGGGAGCTAGGCACCTCTCTCTTTCCTGTAGTGTTATAACACACATTTACTAATGAAGAAGACATAAAAAGAGCCTCTGTAAAGATTTAAGAGTATCCTGTATTCTGTGGTAATTGTCATTTTCCTAGATAACTTTATCTCTGTTTGTGTACCTGGTACAAATTTTTAATTATGTTCAATTATTCTATGTTTTATAATTTACCTTGTCTTTTTTCCCCTCTAATTGTCTGAAGTATTTTGATAGACAGTATTTTGTTAGACAGTCTACTTTTTAAGCACATCAACATAATTCTTTGAGTTGAACTTCCAGATATCAAATAGCTACCTGGAACATCAAGGACTTTTACTCCCTATGATTATATTTCCAGCATATTTTAAAGGAAAGAGGATTATTTATGTTATATCCAACAGTCCTGAATTCTTACATAAATAGATTTTTTTTAATTTCAGGAATTACAGCATATTGTTAGATCTCAACACATCCGAGCAGAAAAATGTAAGTATGGCTCTGTATGAATATCTGAAATCTCATAAGGTCACAACTCTTGGGGCTAACATGGTTTCTCTCATATCCAGCCACAGTGGAAGGTTCATGGTTAGATCTGGCCAGGAGGAGCAAGCCTGATACACAACCTTATGCTCATCTTACTATTAATGCTACTGACATCCCATCAGGTAAGTTGCATTTGTCTCCAGCTTAAAAAATATTTCAAGAGTCATTTATCAACCCCATTTGATGGCTCAGACCTATTATTAGCCTGTTACCAAATTTTTGAGAACACTTACCTTCTAGATCAGAAAAAAGATCATTTAGCCTTCAGTGGGTGATCCACATTGTGGAAACAGTGATTCTCAATCATGCCAGAGTGGACATCACCACTATATTCATTTTCAGATCATCAGACTGTGTTTATTTTAAATGATTGCCAGTTGAGATTGTATAACTGGGAAGAACAATCCCTTATTATGCTCATCTATATTTACCCAAGCTGAAGGTGACACATCCCCATTGATGACCTGGGACGTGCATGAAGTCATCCAGGTAGTCATATACTCAACCATCTCCTGCAGAGTTCCAGGTATGGGCTCAACAGAGTGATATTTAAGAGGCAGTATTTCTCTAGAAAATGAAACACACACCTCTTTCAGTGGACAGAGATCTGATGATGTTTTGGAAATGAGGAAGCCCAGAGTTCGGTGCCATCATGTACCTGAATGCCCCAGACATTTCCTCATATAATCCTCACTGCTTACTTTTGGGATATTGGAGCATCAAAAAGATTACAAAGAAAATTATGATAGAGTGACAATTGAACACTATTGCTATTAGGGTGATGATGATACCATTTATTCAACACACACTATGTGTATCAGGCAATTTATTCTGTATTCATTATCTCTAATCCTTGCTACAACCCTGGAAAGTAGTGATTATCATTCAGATTTTGATGACAGGGAAACTGAGGTCCATGTAGTTTACCTGCTCAAGGTCACAGTGGTAGCAGGATTAGAAGTTGAATTCCACTCTAGTTGATTCCCAAGTTTATGCTTTTTATATTATAGGTTATTATCTAAGTACCTTGTGGCCAGTTGGATTTGTCAGAAGGAAATAAATTTCAAGCTCTTATGTTCCTCTTTTTTTTGCAAAAAGTAGATTGATGTAGTTTTATTAGGCAGGGACTCTAAGTCTGACTGCCTGGTTTGTGGCTCCACTGTGCTATTTACTGTCTGTGTGACCTTGTGCAAATTATTGGAATCATTTGTGCCTCAGTTTCTTCACTGGGATGGTGACAGTATCTACCTCATGGTAGCTAGGAAGATTTAATGAGGTAATGCACTAACATTCCTACATGGAAGCTGACATTTAGTAAGTGCCCAGGGAGCATAATTTGTTATTATTATTTGAGTTGAATTAAATAATTATACATATTTTATTTTGTTCTAAAAATGATTTAAGGCAGCTATTTCTTGGAGTTAAAAAAAATCCAGGTTTTAGTAAACAGTTTTGAAACCACTATCATTATAACATGAGCTATAAAGCAATTTTTCCTGACTGCAGACATAGAAAGTGAGAAACTAACTCTTTAGTTTTCAGAAGATTTTCCTAAACTATTTATTCTGTTGCAGATAATTGCTTCATAAACAAATATTCTGTGTGTGTGTGTGTGTGTGTGTGTGTGTGTGCATGCGCACACCTTATGGTGGAGCTATACTAATTTTCTGAGTGTAAAACTATTTTGCATGTTAGCAAAGGCAATCAAATTTATATAGATGTATCAGCCATGTGTGCTATGAATGTACTCTGCATCTATCTCTTCAGTTCATTTTAAAAGGAATATGATAAATCTTGCATTAGACTGTGTGCCAAAGACTGTTTGGCAATAACAAGCATGTTTTACTTTCAAAGCTCTCTCTCCAGGCACCTAGCATCAAATCATTGCCAAAAAACAAGGCAAAATTTCTGGTTATTTTCCGATGGTTATTGAGTTTGAGATTGAGTGATATATGGTAGTGTTTGCTTCTCTTTAAGAAAATAGAATTTATTCCTCTGGCTGAACCAACAGCCCCTTGAGTCCAATTTATCTTTATCTCCCAGTTTTGGCCAGTACTAGATATTTCAGAAGAAGATGGTTTTAATTTTTTATGTTCACTTTGGGCCTCTGCTTAATACTTAATTACACACAAGAAAAATCAGAATCTCCCTTCTATTGACTGTTAGCCTGTGCATTTGCAAAGCTTTTTGAATAAAATGCATTGAAAAGTGTTTTGTGAGGTCAGAATATGTGGCTTTCTTTAGGGGGATTCTCAGGCTAAAAATCTGTAGAGGCCTCTTTTCCAACCTAACAGCCATGACCATAGGACTGGGGAACTGGGATGAGAGGTCATCAGCATGCCTCATTAATGATGGAAACCCAAATTTGCTATGAGAAGCCCTTCAGCGTGACCGCAACATCATCTTCCATCTCGTCTCCCACTGTGGTCTGTTCAGGAGTCATCCTTTCATCTCTGTGCACTGTGTATATTTTATCCCTCACTCGAACAGTTTGCCTCACTGACAATATTCTCTCTTTTTTCAGTCTGCCTAAGTTTGATCCAAGTCCTCCGTGTGCTCTGGCTTCTTTATTTCTTCCCTGGGCTGGCCTCTCCTGATTGCCATTAATTTCTGGAGCTTTCACTGTCAAATGCTTCAACTGAACTTCACCATGGGCTATGTGACATGCAGAAAGGAAAATGTTATACTTTTCTTTGTATATACCCAGTTCTTGTTTTCTCCACTACTGGTGGTTAGTGCCTTGAGGGTATACTGCTTTATAGAATTCTCAGTTATGGGCAAATGGAATGCCCATAGAAAGCACAACATCATTTATTGAATGGTTGATCAACTAAATTGATCAGTGAATGGATAAATGAGTGGATAAAAACAAAGATGTGTTTCATAGGAAATGACACTCCTTCCACCTGACTTTAGCTAACAGTAGGGGTGGTGTGTAGTCAAGAGTCCCCTCTTCTCCCCTCTCTGGTTCATGTTTCTTTCTTCCCTTCCCAGGCCACATCTCTGAGCCTTTGGTTTAACATTAGCAGACTTATCCCATTGAGAGGGTAGATTTCACCTTTGCCATTCTGTTGTTCTCTAACAGATGTCGTAGGAGATAAACTATAAGACAAACAATTGATTGTATAAGAATTGAATTCAGGAGAAGGGTGAGAAGGAAGGAAACATGATAATTTGAGGTGGAAAACATCTTTAATCATGTTAGCTTTGCCAAGGGATTGTGTAGCTATTTATCAGTCTGGCAAAATTACTTTACTGGTATTTATGAGGATGTGATGAATAGTCTTGTAGTCTCACCTTGACTCACTTGGGACCATGGGATGGCATTTACATTTGGGATGTTTGCATCTGGGATGACCTGAGGTAGGACCTCCAGTGAAAAAAGGCATGTGTTGTTGTGGGTCCTGGAGGCACAGAGCCTGTAAAGTCTTCTCAGGCTCATCCTTGCACCTCTCATGGATGAGATGTGGATTTTAGTAAATATAATGTCCTGCAGGCCCTCACTTCACAGGCTTAAATGGGGGTTGCCCCACTGTAGCTTGGCCTCTGCATTTTTTTTTTTCATTTGCCCAACCACGTGGTTGGTTCTCGGAAGAGCCTGATTTTGAGGTCTCCAGACCATATTCCAGGCTACCTAGTGGTCCTCCAGAAACAGTGGAGCATTCTCCTTTTTGTGGCTCTCTAGAGAAAGCTGCAGGTGTTCAAGGCTCTCTGGGATTCAGACTAGTCTGGGAAGATAGCCAGTTTGGGTCATTGATTCTGCAAGATCTCCCAGAAACCCACTGTAACCAGAGGGTTGCCAGGTCTGATGGATCCGTGGAATCTATTTTAAGCCTAAGATCCATCATGGGCTTATTTGTTTCTTTATTAAAGAGAAGCAATTAACTTCTCTTTATCTGCGTTGGCTGCAGAGGCTAACCCAACCCCAGTCTTAGACTGCTCAGCTCTGTTTTGCCTTGTTGAAATCTTAACAGATGCCAACCTTAGTTTAGTGTATGTATTTACAAGATCTTTTGGAGTATAAATGTGTTTTTGGAATTTCCACAGCATAACAACTTTTCCCCCACTAGTCGATAATCTTGTTGAATAATAGGTATCCCCATAAGCGCAAATGACTGATTAATTGGGTATAGAGGTATTGACAACTTTTAACTTAACACAATACACTAAAGACCTAAGCTGTTAAAAACATTGGACACACTGATGATTTAGAAGATTCTTTAGAAACTTTCAGTGCTCCAGAACAGCAGCACGTGGATGGTTGTCTCCACATTTCAAAGTAGGAAGGGGCTAAAAAGAAATTCTGGTCCATCAGGAGGGGTTCTGTGACACTTTGGTCATGAAGGATCCTGTGAAGTTGCAAAGCTGGGGAGAGCAATAGCACGAACGTTGTCTTCTTGAACTCCTCTGGGAGCAGTTGTATGAGCCTGGGAGGCATTTGGATTGTTGGAGGAGGGGAAAATCAGTAATGAGAATAGAATTTTAGGAATTTGACCTTTTGGCCAAAGTTACTGTGACCCAGACTTTCACCTCCTTCCACATACCATTTCCATGAATTGAAAGAGATGGTGAGCCTGTGAAGTATGGAAGTTCTCTACCTTTCCTTATTTTCTGAATCCTCTCTCAGCTGCCTTTGGCTTGTTTTCTTTCTTCAACCTTGAATGACTTTCTGCTTCTGTTGGCTGCATTCTATTTCTCCTTTGAGTTCTCAGGCTCAGTAGCAACTCAACAAAGTTGTTCTTGATCGCTCTAGGGGACCATCTCTCCTTCCTTCGAATTCCTATAGCAATTAGCTGCACCTTTCCTATCAGGGTTCATGACTGAATTCCTACCTGAACACATACCATATTTATCCCCAGTGTACTTGTAGGCTCCTTGAAGGCAGGAAAAATGAGTGCCTACTGCAGAACACAAAGTACATCTTAATGTATTTATCCCCTTTTAGAAAATAAATTGTGAAAAGTTATTCTCCTGTTGGAACAATGACTTTTATGCTATGTTTCTTTTCCAACCTCATAGGATTGTGAGGATGTCCTTGTCATTGAAGGGGTGGATTTTAAGTGATGTGCCTCTCCTCTCCTCAGGTTCCCACAAAGTAAGGTTGTCCTCCTGGTACCATGATCGAGGTTGGGCCAAGATCTCTAACATGACTTTCAGCAATGGAAAACTAATAGTCAACCAAGATGGCTTTTATTATCTGTATGCGAACATTTGCTTTCGACATCATGAAACTTCGGGAGACCTTGATACGGAGTATCTTCAGCTGATGGTGTATGTCACTAAAAGCAGCATCAAAATCCCAAGTTCTCATACCCTGATGAAAGGAGGAAGCACCAAATACTGGTCAGGGAATTCTGAATTCCATTTTTACTCCATAAACGTTGGAGGGTTTTTTAAGTTACGGTCTGGTGAGGAAATAAGCATTGAGGTATCTAACCCTTCACTACTGGATCCGGATCAAGATGCAACGTACTTTGGGGCTTTTAAAGTACGAGATTTAGATTGACCATCATATTGTGGACCATTATCATGTATTTCTTAGGATGTATGGAAACTATTCTTTTAAACAAACCAAGAAAAATGTATATAGGTGTGTAAAACTACTAAGAGGTATGGCCCACATGGTATAAGAGGACTATGTCTAAGCTTTTGATGCTGTAGAGAACATGTGTATTCACAGCCGAAGGAAGATGTCAGACTTAAGGTGTGTTACAGTCTGAAGGGCCTTCTTACACAGTGGTTTTTTAATTTTCTAATGAATTCCTAGAATTAAACCAGATTGGAGCAATTATGGAAAACTGCATTTAGGCCATGAGAGGGGTTAATTCTCTGGATCTAGCCCCTAGTTATGGCTACTGTGCAGCTGAAGTAGAGAGTGCGTTTGTTACCTAATTGCAAATGGATGCCCGTCTGAAGGGTTATGTTCTTTTGAATTGTTATGTCATGCTGGAACCTTCAAATAAATACTTTTTTCTAGTGAGGAGAGGGAATATATGTATTTTTATATAATATCTAAAGTTATATTTCAGATGTAATGATTTCTGTGCAAAGTATTGTAAATTATATTTGTGCTATAGTATTTGATTCAAAATATTTAAAAATGTCTTACTGTTGGCATATTTAATGTTTTAAATGTACAGACATATTTAACTGGTGCACTTTGTAAATCCCCTAGGGGAAACTTGCAGCTAAGGGAAATAATGCTGTTTGTTAATATCAACTGTATTATATTTCTTCATTCTTTTTAACTTAATAGATTTTTCAGACTTGTCAAATCTGTGCAAAAAAATTAAAATGGATGTCTTGAATAATAAACTGGTTGTTAGCCACCAGGTGCCTTTCAAATTTAGAAGCTCATTGACTTTAGAAAGCTGACATTGCCAAAAAAGACATAATGGGTGACTGGAATCCATCAATGGTATTTATATAATTATTGAACAGGTGGTTTCTCTACAAGTGCTGAAAATTATAAATTTTGTTTTTATTTTAAATGGAAAAGTTATCAGTGACTTATCAGCAAAAGAATCCCATTTTTTAATTTAGTGGAAGTTATTTTATACTGTACAATAAAAATGTTGCCTTTGAATGTTAAAACATTTTTTGGTACAAAAATAAATTTATAAGAAAATTTTCTTGTAATTTTGTGCTTCTCTGTAATATCTGTCTTGCTCTGTGATCTTGTCCTCTCCAATATGGTAATGTGGCTTCTATCTTTCCAAAGGTAACAGAGAAATGCAGATTTAATTGAAATTAGGAACAGATTCAATTAAATTAATGAACCTTGGAATTTGAAAAATACTCTGCAAGGGATTTGTATGCAAGAATGTAGCCAGATAGAAAATAGAGGCTTCTTTTACTCAAAAAAAGAAAATCTTATTAATACTTACAAGGAAAAAATGGTGTTTTGCACAAGTTCATAATGCTTGCAGAACAATGGTTTGACCTGGAGGAATCCTGGAACATTTAATGCTTTACCGCAGTGAAGAAGGATTAATAGTAGACTGGATGATCATCCACATGAAAATTTATGTGGGTGAGTGTGGCAGACCCTTCTGCATGGTGTGGGCCCAGCTCCCACTTGGAGATGCACAGGACCCATGCCCACAGATAGGTTCTCTAGTAGGTAATCAGATTTGCAATATACCTAAGCTGTTCTGAAGTTTGCTTTTTGCTAAAACTCCTTCACCCTGCAAGTGCTAAACCTTGCAGGGACCAGTGTAACCGGCTCAACCACTTT
>PVKU01017599.1:0-11056 GCA_004027475.1 Anoura caudifer
TGGGGCGGAGGGACGGGATGGGAGTAGAAAACAGAAGACTGTATAAGAACAACAATTAAAATAAAATTTAATAAAAAAAAAGAATTAAATTACCAATATAGCCATTTTCCACAGTACTGTTTAAAAAAAAAAAAGTCTTTTTAAATAATCAAGACTATATTTTATTATGACATCAGAAAAAAAGGGAATTATAACTTGAAAACAGTATGTTCAGTAACTGGTTATTCTTAAATTTGTCTGAAACATTAATGCATTGTCTAAACAGAATCTGTTCTTTTGAGTGAGAGAATCATGATTTGGGTAAAATCCTTGCTATTTCATTCAAAACATTTTAAATAGAAAATGGATAGTTCCCCATCTTTTCTTGTAATGTAGTTTTAGTACCATATTTGAAATTGTTTATTTGGTTTCCATAGGGTCGGAATCTGGCAGATCTACGCCGTAGCCAGTCCCGGGGCACATTCACTATTAGCACTACTCTACGACTGGGTAGACAGATTCTGGAGTCTATTGAGAGCATCCATTCTGTGGGATTCTTGCACCGAGACATCAAACCGGTAGGGGGCCTTTTCCAGCCAGAGCACAGAATAAGTTTGCTTGGTATTCTTAATCTGAAGATGGGACACTATAAATTACAAATGTAACCTTCCATATTTGCTTTCTATATTAAATACAGGTAATATTTTAATATCTGTAACAAAAATGTAACTAGAAGCAGAATGTAACTTGCCTCTGAATTTTTTAAAGTTGTTTTGATAGAGAGAGAGAGACAGAAACAGAGAGACAGAGAAAGATTGAGATTGATTTGTTTTTCCACTTATTTACGCATTCATTGGTTGATTCTTGTAATTGCCCCAACTGGGGATTGAACCAGCAACCTTAGTGTATTGGGATGATGCTATAACCAACTGAGCTTACCTGGCCAGGGCACCTCTTAATTTTTTAAAAAAATGGTAGTTACAAACTACAACTTATATTCAAGAGGTTTTCAAATACAATGAAAATGCTGCTCAGCAGCCAAATTAAAAATGATTAATGCTTAACTTATTATGTATTGCTAATTACTTAATTGATACTTATTCTTTAGATTTCTTTTTCCTAATATTACTTAAAATATTTACATATGTTGCTTTAAGATATTGGTGTGGTGTTCTTTGAACTGTTTTTCAAGTGACAAATTATTCTGATAAACTCTCCATTTTGAAAGACTTATTTTTTCCTCTTGAGTGCTACAGTTGCAATATATAGTATTTTTTCCTGTTGTTTTCCTTAGAAATTGTCATTTCCATAACTGTGAAATACAGCTTTTAAATTTTTTCTTCTCAGTTTTTTTTAATTGTTCACAAGGAAAAATTGCTTAAATTGCTTGTTTCTCAAAGTTCACCAGATTTAGGCATTAATGGAACTCACAGTGAAATTATGTATTAATTAAAGTAAACATCATTGACTATAATAGTGTACTTGGGACATGTGTGTTATATAGAATTTAAGTAGAAGAATTAAAATACGGGAAAGATAAGATGTAAAGACTAGTTATCATAAGAATATGTGTATTTTCTTTCTCTATTTTTCTAGTCAAACTTCGCTATGGGTCGCTTTCCTAGTACATGTAGGAAATGCTTCATGCTTGATTTTGGCTTGGCACGACAATTTACCAATTCCTGTGGTGACGTCAGACCAGTAAGATTTTTTTTATGCTATTAAATATTTAAGAATGTTTTATTCTATTATTTATTGTATTACTTTATTTAAAGACATGCCAGATATGTATCAGAATGGATGTCATTCAAGAGGTAGCATATTGGTTTGTGATTAAATCACAGAAATTAGTTAATTAATTTTATTACTGAAGGTTGTAGATTTAAAAAAAAAACACATTGGATGTAGACTTAGAGTCGTAAGAATGTACATGAACTCTCTGGGATAAGGAGTCTTTTTTGCAGTCCAGGGTTCTTTCCGCATACTACAGTTCTTTTATTTCAATTATTGTACTTTTCATATCCATTTGATTCTTTAAAAATTTCTCTTTAGCCCTGACTGGTGTGGCTGAGTTGGTTTGGTGTCATCTCCCAAAGCAAAAGGTCACCAGTTCAATTTTTGGTCAGGGTAAATGGCTAAGTTGCAGATTCTGTCTCCAGCCTTTCTTTCTACCTCCCTTCCCTTCCCTTCTCTCTAAAAAATAAATAAATAAAATCTTTAAAAATTATTTTTATTGATATTCTCTATTTGATATGATGTTGTAATTGTTTTCTTTTTATCAAGCATTCCTTTAGTTCTGTGAAGATATTTAATATAAAGACTCATTTTAAATCTTTTACTGTTAAATCCAACGTATAGTCACCCATACAGGCAGTTTCTCCTATCTGCTTTTCTTTTTTCTCTTTTAATTTATTTTTGGAGAGGGAAAGGGAGGGAGAAAGAGAGGGAAACATCAAGGTGTGGTTGCCTCTTGAGCACCCACTACTTTGAACTTGGCCCACAACCCAGGCATGTGCCCTGACTAGGAATCGGACCAGCGACCCTTTAGTTTGCAGACTGGCTGGTGTTCAATCCACTGAGTCATACCAGCCAGGTGCTTCTTTTTTAATGTATGGGTCATACTTCCTGTTTCTTTGTATGACTTACAAATTTTTTATTGGAAACAGGACATTTTAGATAGTATATTATAGCAATTCTGGGTACTGGTCCTCCCTTCCAGTGCTTATTATTATGTGCTTGTTTGTTTATATATTAACTGTATTATTTTAGTGAAGTCTGTTTTTCCCTACCCCCAAAACACAGTGTTTATATCCTCCAATTGATTGCTTTATTGTTTACAAAAGTGCTCTGGGACACAAATTTCTTTGAGAAATTAATAAAATTATGCCTCCTAAAATGGAATAGTTTCTTTTTTTTTTCTTTTTTATTGAATTTATTGAGGTGACATTGGTTAATGAAATTACATAGGTTTCAGGTGTACAGTTCTATAACCCATCATCTGTATGGTATTATCTGGTCACTACCCTGTGTCAAGTCTCCTTTCCATCACCATTTACCAATCTACCCTCTTCTATCTGCCCCCCCCCTTTCCCTGTGGTAATCACTACAGTATTATCTGTGTCTATGAGGGTTTTTTTTGTTTTTTTTTTTTTGCTTAATCTTTCCCCTGCAACCCCACTCCTGTCTGACAGCTGTCAGTCTGTTCGCTATCTATGAGTTTGTTTCTGTTAGTTTATTTTGTTCATTAGATTCCACATATGAGTGAAATCATATGGTACTTCTCTTTCTCTAACTGGCTTATTTCATTTAGCATAATGATCTCCAGGTCCATCCATGCTGTCTCAAAGGGTAAGATTTCATTTTTTACTACCCAGTAGTATTCCATTATGTACATGTGCCACAGCTTTTTTATCCACTTATCTACTGATGGGCACTTGAGCCACCTCAAAATCTTGGCTATTCTGAGTAACACTGTGGTCAACATGGTGTGTGTGTGTGTGTGTGTGTGTGTGTGTGTGTGTGTGTGTGTGTTCTTTTGAATTAGTGTTTCGGGTTTCTTTGGATATATTCCCAGAAGTGGAATCACTGGGTCAGAAGGCAGTTCCATTTTTAATTTTCTGAGCTATCTCCATAGTGCTTTCCACAGCGCTTTCCAAAATAGCCATTCCCACCAGTAGTACACTAGGGTTCCCTTTTCTCCACATCATCACCAATGCTTGTTTGTTGATTTATTAATGATAGTTGTTCTGACAGGTGCAAGATGAAATCTCATTGTGGTTTTAATCTGAGATAAGAGTTTGGTATTTGTTCTGACCCCAGGAGGGCTTCTCTCATCTGTCTTATTTTCCTGGTTCTTCCCTGGAGAGCTTGTATTCTAGGCTATATCTTTATTAGATCCACCAGTCTCCTCCCAATTTCTTTTACTACACTCTTCACTATTCTTGAGAGGGGTCTTGTGTTTAAACTTAACTGTTGGAAATGAAAGAATTTCCTTTAGGAAGGGATTAAGAATTACCTCTTTTTTCCCCCTTTGGCCCACAGGCAAAATCTCTGAGCCAGGGCTCTGGATTTTTGGGTGAGGGCTATTGCTAGCTGTTCTCCAAGTGACTTACTTACTTTAGGAGTTGAGCCTTTTGGTTGAGTTGGGAACAATAATCTGAGGTCCCTTGGTGTGGAACCACTGCCTCATGAGGCAAAAGAAGGGCAGTTGGGGTCCTAGTATTCTCAGTATACCATGCCCAAGGTAGAGCTTCTGTTTCATAAGAGAAGACTGGGAACTTCTCTCTACCTGCAGTCTTTCTCAGCAACAGAGAGCTTAGAGAATATAAGAAATGCTGAAGTCCTGCTCTTAATGGAAGAAAGCCCTTTGTCTGGGGAGTGGGGAAGGAGGGAGCACTGTGTTTTTGGCTGCAACAGTCTGGAGTGGAGCCACCCTCACTGATCTGGAAGACAGAAGGAAAGATCAGTTTTGTTTCTGATACCACAGACTCCAGCCTTTCTCACTGAAGAATTTCATAGGTTTCTTCAATAGGTGTTTCTTCATTTCTTTGCCCTAAGGACCATTTCCAGAGGCTGTTGTTGTTGTTATTGTTTTAAATTATATTTTATTGATTATGCTATTACATTTGTCCCATTTCTTCCCCATCACTCCCCTCTATGCTGCACACCCTCTCCCACCCACACTTGCCCCCTTAGTTCATGTCCATGTGTCATAAGTTCTTTAGCTTCTACTCTTCCCAAACTATTCTTGCCCTCCCCCTGTGTATTTTCTACCCACCATCTATGCTACTTATTCCCTGTACCTTCCCTCACGTCTCCCCTCCTCCTACTCCCCTGTTGCTAACCCTCCATGTGATCTCCATTTCTGTGTTTCTGCTCGTTTTCTAGCTGTTTGCTTAGTTTGCTTTTGTTTTAGGTGTGATTGTTAATATCTGTGAGTTTGCTATCTTTTTACTGTCATATTTTTTATCTTTTTCTTAGATAAGTCCCTTTAGCATTTCATATAATAAGGGCTTGGTGATGATGAACTCCTTTAACTTGACCTTATCTGAGAAGCCTTTATCTTCCCTTCCATTCTAAATGACAGCTTTGCTGGATAGAGCAATCTTGGATGTAGGTCCTTCACTTTCATGACTTGGAATATTTCTTTCCAGCCTCTTCTTGCCTGTAAGATCTCTTTTGAGAAATCAGCTGACAGTCTGATGGGAATTCCTTTGTAGGTGACTGTTCCTTATCCCTTGCTGCATCTAGAATTCTCTCCTTCATGTTAATCTTGGGTAATGTAATTATGATGTGCCTTGGTGTGTTCCTCCTTGGGTCCACCTTCTTTGGGACTCTCTGAGCTTCCTGGACTTCCTGGAAGTCTTATTTCCTTTGCCAGAATGGGGAAGTTCTCCTTTATTATTTGTTCAGATAAGTTTTCCATTTGTTGCTCTTCCTCTTCCCCTTCTGGTACCCCTATGATTCGGATGTTGGGACGTTTAAAGATGTCCTGGAGGTTCCCAAGCTTCTCCTCATTTTTTTGAATTCTTGTTTCTTCATTCTTTTCTGTCTGGTTGTTTCTTTCTTCCTTCTGGTCCACTCCATTGATTTGAGTCCCAGTTTTCTTCCCATGACTGTTGGTTCCCTGTGCATTTTTCTTCATTTCACTTATTGTAGCCTCCATTTGTTCATCTAATTTGCGACCAAAATCAACCAATTCTGGGAGCTTCCTAATCACCAGAGCTTTGAACTATGCGTCTGATAGGCTGGCTACCTCTTGGTTGCTTAGATGAATTAGTTCTGCGGGCCTGATCTGTTCTCCCATTTGAGCCATTTTTGTTTTTTTTGTTTGTTTGTTTGCTTGGTCAGGTCATGCTGTTAGGTAGTGAGGGGCAGAGCCTTAGGCGTTCACCAGGGTGGGGCAGCCCCAGTTTCTCTTGGTTGTGATGCTGGATGTGGGGGTGGGGTCCGAGAGGGAACAATGGCGACTGCTCCGCTCTCTCTTGGATTCCAGTCCCTTCCGCCGCTTTCCCTAAGCAAACTGGGCCCCTCTGATGCTGATCTCCATGTGGGTGGGCTCGTGCATGTTCCAAGACCCCGTGGGTCTCTCCAACGAACTCTCCTGTGAGGCTAGGATTCCCTCCTGGCACCCCAACCCCGACAGGTGTTCTTAATTGGTGCCCTTTAGGCTCTATTTCCCTGCGCTGTCTGTCTCGCTGCCTGTTTGCCTGGTTTATCTGCACATGAATGTGTGACCGCGGTCAGCCGCCTTGTGCGCCTTGCTTGGTCTGCTTGCTGCCTCCCTGCACTTGGTAACCGCTGCCTGTGTGCCCGGGACCACCAGCTATTGCTTCTTCCCACCTCAACCCGTCTCTGCCTGCCACTGACTCCACCCCTCTTACTGGTCTGGGTGAATCGTTCTCGGACTTCCATACAATTCAATCCTCTATCTGTTCTGGTTGGGTTTTTTTTTTTTTTTTTTTGGTTCTATATTTTTGTTGTACTCAATCTTGGTTGTGAGAGGAGGCGCAGTGTGCCACCTACGCCTCCATCTTGGCTGGAAGTTGTTGTTGTTTTTTAATTGTATTTTTTCCCATTACTATTTAGCCACCTATACCCTCTTCTACCTCCTACTATTCCCCTCCCTTTGTAATTGTTTAAAAATTCTTTCACCTGTTTTACAGATAATGGATCTGGTGGAGGTCCTCATGTTGTCATACTGGCTGGCATTCGGTCTCCCACTACAGTTCTAATACTTATGTCTGCTTTTTACGTTTAGTTTTGTTTTAACTTGCTACAGATCATGACTTTCAATCCTAGCAAATTGGTTGCACAGAAGTTGAAGCACTAGTTTTAAATGAGCTAACTATACAATAATAGAGCTATATACAGAAATATAAATTATATTTAATGTACAGGCACATGAGAATTTAAGTACCTAGAAATTATGAGAGAACCTTTTTTGTTCTGGTGAAGGTCTTCCATTATTAATAGGTTGCAAGGTAGTGTAACTGGTCCAAAGTCTGTGTTCACTATATTTTGAAAGGCTGAGCTCAAAACATCAGACTTTAGAGTAAGGAAAGGTTTATTGATCAAGAAGTTGCCAACTGAGAAGATGGGAGACATAGTGGTTCCTCAGGCTTCCTTTGTGTCAGGGAAGGGGAAATGGCAGGGACATTTGAGGTGATTGGCCACTGCAGATATCTGGACACCAGCAGGGGTCTGAGGAAGATGGTGCTAGTTGATGTGAGTCTGGTCACAAGGTTCCTGCAAATCTTTGATAAATAGCACATACTTTCCCATCTCCTTAAGCCACAAGTAGAATTCCTCTAATGATTAGCATGTCTATGTGCAAGACTAAGTAGAAGTTGTTGGCCCTGAAGGCCATGGTAACAAAGCAGGCTTGATCATGATTGTGCCAGAGAGACTGAACATTTCACTGTTACAGAAGGTGATGAATTTAGTTTCTGTTTAGCTTATTAGATTTGAATATTATTCTGGCATTCGATTTCTAGTCCAAGTATCTTTTCATAATTTTTAGAATATTATCAGGTTATTTTTATTCTCTCATATAACATATTTAATGAGCACATATTATGTGTTAGGCATGGATGTAGGTGCTGGGACTACAGTGGTGAACAAGCAGACCAAAACAAGGCTTTTATGGAGATTATGTTTCAGTGGAGAAGATAGATAATACACAATTAAATACATACTTTTATTTTTTTTTTAATTTTATTTATTTATCTTTAGAGGGGAAGGGAAGGAGAGAGGGAGAGAAGTGTCAATGTGTGGTTGCCTCTCGTACGTCCCCTTCCAGGAACTGACCTGCAACCCAGGCATGTGCCCTGACTGGGAATTGAACCTTGATCCTTTGATTCGTAGGCCCGCGCTCAATCCACTGAGCTACACCAGCCAGGGCTAAATACATAATTTTAGATAGTGATAAATGCTGTGAAGAAACAGAGTATTGACATACAGAGTGATGGGCAGTGAGGACAAAAGACTATTTTAGAGGTATTATGTAGGAAAGACTCCTTTGTGGAGGTGTTGAGAGGTGAATGAAGTGTGAGACTAAGCCACGTGAGTATCTGTTAAGAAAGTGTTCCAGGCAAAGGAAACAGTGAGTTCAAAGGCTCTGAGGCAGAGTAAATTTAGTGTGTTCAAGAAAAAGTAGGGGAGCTCACCCCTTTTGCTCGCACAGACATGCAGACTCTCTCTTTCATGAACACACACGGGTATACACACTCTTGCACACACGTACGACCCTGGGTGCAAGCACCCTCTTGGCGGCGGGCGTCCGCAGGCGCGGTAATAGCTAGGTTCGGTCCCACGGCTGCTGGCTGAGAGCACTGCTCCCCACGGCCTGAGGAGAGCTATATGGGGGCCGGAGCGGCAGTTCGAACAGTAATGTGGATTTACAGTCATTTCCTGCAGGAACCAGCTGAGACGCCTGAAGTCCGGGATGCCAGCAACGTCCAGAAGGGCTGAGCACCTGGCAAGGGGGCAGGGGACTGCACCTGGGTACTGCATCAAAACTTGCGCCTGGACCACCAATTACAAGGATAAACTTTATTCAGCTGTCTCCTTTTCAATTCCCGCAACTTCTGGATCTATCAAGGTGAAAAAACGGGCCATTTGTCAATGGAGCACAGCAAACAGACATGAGAAACACAGCATATTTGAAAACAGGAGATCGAAAATTGCAGTGGACATTGAAAAACCAGATGGTAAGGAGAGTACTCCAGCAGCACGGAGACCAGGGTGGGGGCTGAGATTCCGGGCCAGTGCTGGCCGTAAGACTCTACGGGAGGGAGCTGGGTCAACCTCTCCCTGATCAGCCAAACAAGGTCTCTGCAACACCGGGATAAACCTGGTTACTGAAATCTCACAGAGAGGAGTTAAGATCTCATAGCCCTGGGAGGACTGAGCGTTGGAGCTCGCACTTCTATCTACGCCCACGCGCCATTGTAAAGAGCTGCCGGGGGATCCGTTTGCACCAGCGTGCCACTGAGAGACCCGTGGTGCAGTCACTGGGCACCTCTACTGTCTCTTGGCCCCTGCGCACACGCTCCTGTCAGCAGGGAGCAGCGATACGGTCTCTTGGTGCCATTGCGCCATCGGAGACCTGAGTGGGCTGCTGGGAGATCTTAGACGTTAGTGTGCAACCTGCGTGGGGGCATTGGTGCTCGCAGGTAGTTGGCACCTCTGCATGGAAGGCTGAAAGATCATCAGCGCTTGTGCACACGCGAATGTGGGAGGAGCCTGTCGCCACAGAAGACACACCTGAGGCTCTGTGCGGAGAGGCCTGGGCTAGCTCTGAGGACAGTAGGCCAAAGAAAACTGAGTGCTGAACAAGGAGAAAAACAATATGGTCACCCCTCGGCCACTGTAGTCATCAAGGCCAGAAAAACCAGCTTGGTAAGATTGATAACAGCAAGAGTTGGCGGTTTTGGTATGTTTTGGTTTTTTGATTTTTTTGTGTGGGTTTTTTTTTCTTTTTCTCTTTTTTATTATTAATTTTTCATTATTTTGATCTTTTTTACCCCTCATCTCCTTTTTGCTTCTCATTACTTCTTTCTTGTTTTATTCCTTCTTCCTTTCTTTCCAAGCTTATCTCTTCTTCCTTTCTCTTTTTTCTTTTCTTTTTCAGTTTTTCTTTATTCTCTTTTCATTTTTTTATTTCCTTTTCCTTCTTTTCTTTTTTTCCTTTCCTTCTCTTTTCTCTTTTTAAACACATATGAGTGAGACAAAAACAAAACAAAACAAAACAACCCTGGAACTGTGGAAAGACCAGAGTTGGTCCCAAAGAGGGGGCATTTCAACAGCTGAGACACTGGAAGCCATGAACACCTGGATACCCGAAGGAGACAGCACCACTGAATCTCGCAGGCATTCTACCACAGAAGTTCACACCATAAACCCAGGGAACCAGAACAAATCAATTTAAGAAACTGAGCCAAACAAGAAGAGCGTCACAAACAATGGGAAGACAAAGAAACAATCCCCAAATGAAAGAAAAGGAGGAAGCCCCAGAAAGAATGCTAAATGAAATGGAGGCAACTCAACTATCAGATTTTGAGTTCAAAGCAGTGGTTGTCAGGAAGCTCCAAGAGCTCTCAGTGAGCTACCAGAAACTACAGGGAAGGTACGAGGAACTCACTGCAAACTATATCAACATGAAAAAGGAAATAGAAACTATCGACAAGGGCCAAGAGGAAATGAAAAATACAGTTTCTGAACTGAAGAACACAGTGGAAGGAATGAAAAACAGAATTGATGAAGCAGAAGATCGGATCAGCGAGTTGGAGGACCAAGCAGACAAAAGCATCCAGAAAGAGCAAGAAAAGGAAAAGAGGCTCAGAAAAAATGAAGAGGGATTAAGAGAAATACAAGACAATATGAAACGTAATAATATCCATATAATAGGGATACCAGAGGGAGAAGAAGAAAAGCAAGGAATAGAAAACCTATTTGGAAAAGTAATGATGGAAAACTTCCTTAATTTGATGAGAGAAAAAGTCACACAAATCCAGGAATCACAGAGTCCCAATCAAGAGGAACCCAAAGAGGCCCACTTCAAGACACATCATAATTAAAATGGCAAAATTCCAAGACAGAGAGAATCTTAAAGGCAGCAAGGGAGAAAAAGGAAGTAACATACAAGGAAGCCCTGATTAGGTTAGCATCCGACTTCTCAATGGAAACACTCCAAGCCAGAAGAGAATGGCAAGAAATATTCCAAGTAATGAGAACCAAAGGCCTGCAACCAAGACTACTTTACCCAGCACGGCTTTCAATCAAGATAGAAGGCCAAATAAAGAGCTTCCCAGACAAAAGAAGTCTAAAAGAATACACCTCTACGAAACCGGCTCTGCAAGAGATACTAAAGGGCCAGCTTTAAGGAAAGGAAGGAAAGGAGAAAGAGAGGGAGAGGAACACAGGTACAAAAATGGCAATGAATAAGTACCTATCAATAATAACCTTAAATGTAAATGGATTAAATGCTCCAATCAAAAGGCATAGAATAGCTGAATGGATAAGAAAGCATGACCCACACATATGCTGCCTACAAGAGACCCACCTCAGGACAAAA
>PVKU01017600.1:0-11039 GCA_004027475.1 Anoura caudifer
ATCAGGACACAGGCCTCGGGTGCAGGTTCAGTCTCCTGTCAGGACATGTACAAGAGGCAGCGAACCGTGTTTCCCTCTCACAACAATGTCTCTCTCCCTCTTTTTCTCCCTCCTTTCCCCTCTCTCTAAAAACAAATAAATAGGGCCAAGATGGAGGTGTAGGTGGACACACTGTGACTCCTCTCACAACCAAAATTAAGGAGAACAAAGATTTAGAAACAAGAAAACACCCAGAACTGACAGGAAATTAAACTGTAAGGAAGTCCGACAACCGTTCATCCTGACCAGTAAGAGGGGTGGAGTCGAGGCAGGAGGGAGCATAGTTTGGGGGACTTGGTGCACAGGATCCCTAGGTGTGCAGGCAGCTAGTGGACCCCACGCATGGGGTGGCAATGAGCAGACCCAGTGAGGCCAGGCAAGGAGGCTGGCTGACCATGTGGTCCCACATTCACATGCCCATAATCCAGGCAAAAATAGGGAGCAAGACAGACCTCACAACTCAGGGCCCCATCCCTGGGAAATAAAACCTAAAAACACTGACTGAAAACACTTGTGGGGGTTGTGGTGACCAGAGACTCCCAGCCTCACAGGACAGTTCCGTGGAGAAACCCACAGGGTCCTAGAATGTACACAAGCCCACCCACATGGAAATCACCATCAGAAGGGCCCAATTTGCTTGGAGGAAGTGGCAGAACAGACTGAAATACAAGAGAGAGTAGAGCAAGTGACATTACCCCTCTCAGACCCTGTGCCCACATACAGCATAAAAACCCAGTAACTGCGCTGCTGTGCTCTGGGTAACACCTAAGGCTCTTTCCCTCACTATCTAACAGGCATGACCCAACCACAAAAAAAAAAAGGCTCAAATGGGAGAACAGATTGAAGCCTCAGAGCCAATCCATCTAAGCAACAAAGCGATAGACAACCTAACAGATGCACAGTTCAAAGCACCGATGATCAGGATGCTCAGAGAATTGGTTGATTTTCATTGCAAATTAGATGAACAAAAGAAGGCTACAATAAGTGAAATGAAGGGAAATGCGCAGGGAACCAATAGTGATGGGAGGAAACGGGGACTCAAATCAATGGAGTGGACCAGAAGGAAGAAAGAAAAAACCAATCAGAAAAGAACGAAGAAACAGGAATTCAAAAAAATGAGGAGAGGCTTAGGAACCTCCAGGACATCTTTAAACATCCCAACATCTGAAATATAGGGGTACCAGAAGGGGAAGAGAAAGAGCAACATGTAGAAAACTTATTTGAACAAATAATAAAGGAGAACTTCCTCAATCTGGCAAAAGAAATAGACTTCCAGGAAGTCCAAGAAGCTCAGAGAGTACCAAAGAATTTGGGAGGAACACACCAAGGCACATCATAATTACATTAGCCAAGATTAAAATGAAGGAGAGAAATCTAGAAGCAGCAAGAGATAAGGGGACAGTCATCTACAAAGGAGTTCCCATCAGACTGTCAGCTGATTTCTCAAAAGAGACCTTACAGGCAAGAAGGGGCTGGAAAGACGTATTCCAAGTCATGAAAGTCAAGGACCTACATCCGTGATTGCTCTATCCAGCAAAGCTTTCATTTAGAATGGAAGGGCAGATAAAGTGCTTCTCAGATAAGGTCAAGTTAAAGAGTTCATCGTCACCAAGCCCTGATTACATGAAATGTTAAAGGGACTTATCTAAGAAAAAGAAAATAAAAAATATGACATTAAAATGACAGCAAACTCACAATTATTAACAGCCACACCTGAAACAAAAATAAAAGCAAACTAAGCAAACACTAGAACAGGGACAGAAACACAGAAATGGAGATCGCATGGAGGATTAGCAATAGGGGAGTGGGAGGAGGAGAGAGGGGGAAAGGTGCAGAGAATAAGTAGCATAGATGGTGGGTGGAAAATAGACAGGGAAAGGACAAAAATAGTGTGGGAAATGTAGAAGCAAAAGAACTTATGACACAAGGACATGAACTAAAGGGGAGAATGTGGGTGGGAGGGGTTGTGCAGGGTGGAGGGGAATGAAGGGAGGGAACGGGACAACTGTAATATCTTAATCAATAAAATATATTTAAAAACATAAAATATAAAAAAATAAAAACAAATCAATAAAATATTTTTAAAAAAGATATCCTTGAGTAGACAGACTTGATGATTATCATACTGTTCTATTTGTTGTTTTCTCCTGGCTACAAGGATATTTATTTTATTTTTATCTAGCTATATACTTATCATTTAAGTAATATCATGTACATTACATATCAAAAAGGTAATTCAAAAAAGCAAATCTATGTATGCACCTATTAGATTCTAAGAAACTTCAAAAATTTAGTGTTGTAAAAGGTTTAGTTCCAGTGCTGCCTTCTATACAGTAAAATCCAGTATATTCTTGGAAAATAATAGAGCAACTTTTAAGGAATATTTCTGTAATAATATGTCACTTTGCTTATAAAAGTTCACAGCATTTTAAGCAAATATGTCTTATTCAAAATATGAGCACTTTTTTATTGATGTTCATCTACAGTTGTCTTCATTTTCCCCCACTACTCCCACCCACATCACCCATCCCCTCCTCCCATCCTCCATAGTACCACCCATTGACTTTGTCCTTGTGTCCTTTATGGATGTTCATTGATGACCCTTCCCATGTCTTATACCATTATTACATTCCCCCCTTCCCTCTGGTTACTGAGTTTGTTCTTTATTTCAATGTCCCTGGTTATATTTTGCTTGCTGGTTTGTTTGGTTGATTGGGTTCCACTTGTAAGTGAGATCATATGGTATTTGTCTTTCAACTTCTGGCTTATTTCACTTAGCATAATGCTCTCCAGATTCAGCCATGGTGTCAGAAAGGGTAGGAGCTCCTTCTTCCTTTCTTCTGTGTAGTATTCCATTGGGTAATTGTACCATAATTTTTGATCCACTCATTTACTCATAGACACTTAGGTTGTTTGCAGCGCTTGGCTGTTGTAAATTGTGCTGCTATGAACATCGGGGTGCATAGGTTCTTTTTAATTGGTTTTTCATGATTCTAAGTTCATAATCCCAGCATGGAATCACTGGGACAAAAGGCAGTTCTATTTTTAGTTTTCCGAGGAAATCCTTGGTGTTTTCCAGAGTGTCTAGACCAGTCTGCATTCCCACGAACAATGCAGTAGGGTTTTCTTTTCTCCATGACATCATGAGCACTTGTTTGTTGACTGGTTATCTTGGCCATTCTGATGAGTGTGGAGTGGCATCTCATTGTGGTTTTAATTTTCATTTCTCTAATGGCTAGCATCCTTTCACGTGTCTTTGAGTCCTCTGTGTGGCCTCTTTGGGGAATTCTCTGTTCACACATCCTTTGCCTATTTTTTAATTGGGCTGTCTTTCTTCCTCAAGTGTTGTCCTGTGAGTTCTTTATATGTTTTGGAGATCAAACCCTTGTCTGAGGTATCATTTGCAAATACACTTTCCCATGTGGTAGGTTACCTTTTCTTTTGTTGTTTTCTTAAGCTGTGCAGCAGCTTTTTATTCGTTGAGGTCCCATTTGTTTATTGTTTTCTTAATGTCCCTTGCTCTAGGGGAGATATCAGTGAAAATATTGTTGATTGGAATATCTGATATTTTCCTGCCTAGGTTCTCCTCTGGGACTTTTATGGTGTTGCCACTTCTAATATTGTGTCCAGGAAGAAGGAGATTAGTGAAGCTCATTTCCTTTGGTGCCATTACCAAGCATACATTCCCAGAAATGGAATTGCTTGGTCATAAAGCAGTTTTATTTTTAACTGTTTTAGTTAACTACATACTGCTTTCTACATAGGTGCACCAACCTGCAAGCTCACCAACAGTGCATGAGCTATCCCTCTTCCCCATACCAAAAAAATGCAAATGGTTGTAAGAAAATAGTACAAACAACTATATGCTAACAAATTGGACAATCAGGAGGAAATAGATAAATTCCTAGAAACATAAAATCTTCCAACACTGAATCAGGAAGAATCACAGAATCTGAATACACACACTACAACTAGGGAAATTGAAGCAGTAATCAAAACACATGAACAAACAAAAGTCCTAGACCAGATGGCTTCACAGGTGAATTTTACCAAACATTCAAAGCACACTTATTTTGAGCAACTTTTATGAATTTAATGAAAGTCTCTAAAAGACTATAGTTTACTTGTTACCTCTAGGTTTCCATTTCTGTATGAAATAATGAGGTTATTAGAAACAACTAAGGATGCATGTATCATAACATATATCATAATATATGGTGATTATTGCACAACATAAAATGTCACTCTGGTAAAAGGCCAATTTGACTTTATTTACAGTCAAATTTATATGCTCTTAAAGTTCATGTCATAGAATTCATTTTAAGGAAGAATTTAGCTATGATAAATTATGTAGGCATAATTATACTCAAATCAAAATTTTATGGTATAAAGATTCCCTATAAACCACAGGATACTAGCAAAAGAAGAATGAATAAATTAATGTAAAAAAGCTGCATTGACAATATACAGAAAAACTATTTGCATATAAGCTATATTTCTTCTGATGTAATTTTTGGTTGAATACTAAAAATCTCATAATAGGCAACAAAATCTAGTTTTCCCTAAGCACTATGATTATAGTCAGTTTTTTCTGTGTTTACAAAATCTTTATTTTGTGAAAAAGTTTAATGTGAGAGTATTTGTATATGCACGTCTTTGTGTGTATCTTGACTGGTTGTTTTTGTAAATTATGAGATGGAAACAATACGTCTGAATAAGATTTGGTGAGCTGGAAGTAAAGAGTGCTCAGTGTAGTCATTGTACTATTGCTAAGTAAGTACAATATTAGTCAATAAGGTAGGGAGGGACAAAGCAACATTTTAAAAAGGTCCATGTTTCTTTTTCAATCACTCAGCCTGTAGGGAATAACGGATGATAGAACATCTTATTATACCTGTCACTTATTCCTGAGAGACCAGCACCCAGGTCCAGACACAGCCATGGTGATATAAGCCAGGTCACTAAGGGGACTGTGCTGAACCCTCTGGCAGACAGACTGCAGGCAACAAAGAAGTCCGTGATCTGTGACACATGCAGGTTTTCATTGCGGTTTTATAATTTCTATTTTAGATTTCTTTAACTTTTTATCTTTATTTAACCCAAAGCATGTTATGAAACTAATGGAGAGTAAGAAATATTATACAAACTTTTACTTACTTTGATCAAACTCATTATTCTAAAGACATTCACAAATGGCAAGGAAGAATAAAATGTGAGTATTATTTATGAAGGTGGTTGGACATATTTTGATTTTACTCTCTTACCTGTACTTTTACATGTTTTATAAATATTTTCAGTTTGAAATCAAGTTTGTTTTTTTTGTCAAATATCTCTATAAACACAGATAATTCGATGAGTTCAGACCAGGTGTTTTAGAGACCTGCATAAAGATTACTACATCAATATTCAGATGTAATTCTTTGTCCATTCTACATTTCTCATTTTCTCATATTCCCACATAATAGAAGAAGTCATGTATTATATTATATGTAATATGCCTGGTTTCTGTAAAATATAACAGCAGAACATAGAATTTAATTGGCCTTCCAGGCACCAAGTCTTTTTAACCAAAGGAAAGCAGATTTCAGACATTCTCAAGAGGAAGGGGATCAAGAACACAGTCAAGCAATTTTACAATTTCTAGGGAGTTGGGATGGGGCCCAGTTCAGACAGAAATCACTCTGAGGTTATGGGACTATGAACACATGAGAACATTACTGTTTATCTTCCACATGTCATCTCTTGTTGAATAGATTAAGTGGATTCTAGCAGATTAGAGCAGAGGGTCTCACACAATAATCCACACTTGCCTCTGGGTCATCTGTGCTAACAGGATGCCTACTCTCAGGTCCCCCCACACCTCCTCCAGCAGTGCTGTCAGAGGGTGCATGGTTAGCCCTACATGTTCTAGCATGTGCACTCTAACCAATTGTCCATGGGGACCCCTCCAACTTCTTCTTTAGGAACCCTCCCTGCTCTGGGAGTCCTGGATGACAGATATTTTTATCCCTTGTTGACTGAGGCTGGATAGGACAAGGGAAGAATGGGGCAGTTGGGACCTGGTACATCAAGAAACAAGCCAGTGATCTACCTACTTTGCACTATTGGATAATGAGGAAAAGAACAATAAATATTTTTGTTACCTGCATCTCTCACTTCAATATAGTTTTTTAATACTGAATATAATAACACTTACACTGCATCAAACAACCTTGTAATTATCTGAACCAAATCATTCTAAGAACAACTTGGTTGACTCTAAGGACATCAGTTTCATTATCTATAAGATGAGAAAACACTACTTAGGTATGGAAATAAAATTTAATGTCGATCTAAGTGTGCTACTTATTGTATATAAGCTGTGTTATTATCATTTTTTCAATTCCTATTAAAATGGAAATATTGCAGAGAGTCAGTTTACTTAAAGAGAATGTGCATTGCTGAGCTCTTTATCCAACTGCTGACAAATAGATGAACCAGCAGTTTAACTGCTAAGACAGTCAGAAGCTTTTGCCCTACTCTTGCATTTCCTTCCTTCAGAACCCAGGATTTCCAGACCTGAGTGATGACCCTTCAGAACTGCACCGTGTTTACCAACTTCATACTCTTAGGACTCTCTGGCAAGCAGGATGTGCAGCAGGGGCTCTTTGTACTCTTCCTGCTGGTTTATAGCATCACTGTGATCGCCAACCTAGGGATGATCCTGCTGATCAGCATGGACCCCCATCTCCACATGCCCATGTATTATTTCCTGAGCAATCTGTCTTTCTGTGATGTCTGCTACTCCTCTTCTGTCTCTCCCAAGATGCTGGCTGATTTCTTATCTGAGGAAAAGAAGATTGCATATAATTTATGTATGGTTCAGATGTTCTTTTTTGGTGCCTTTGCAGCTGTGGACTGTGTTATGCTGTCTGTCATGGCATATGACCGTTATGTAGCCATTTGTAGTCCACTTCTGTACACAGTTACCATGTCCAAGAGAGTATGCATCCAGCTCGTGGCCACTGCTTACACCATAGGTTTTATGGATGTCACCATCTTTACCTATTGCACAATTCAATTATCATTCTGCAATTCCAATATTATCAATCACTTTTTCTGTGATGTGCCACCCTTACTAGCCCTCTCCACCTCAGACACAACCACCAGTGAAAAAGCAATGACTATTTCCTGTAGTTGTCTTGTAGGGTCCAGCATCATCACTGTCCTCCTCTCCTACAGCTACATCATAACTACCATCCTTCACATGAAGTCGGCCACAGGCAGACACAAAGCCTTCTCTACCTGTGCCTCCCATTTAACTGCTGTGGCTATATTTTATGGGGCACTCCTTTTCATGTATTTCCGACCCAGCTCAAGTTACTCCATGGACACAGACAAAGTGGCCTCTGTTTTCTATGCAGTTGTCATTCCCATGTTAAACCCACTGATCTACAGTTTGAGGAATAAGGATGTGAAAGGTGCCCTGAAAAAAGCAATAGGCCCTAAATTATGTACTGGGTGAAAGTGTGTTCAATCACAAAGGTTTTATTTATAGATGTTGACAGCTAAAGTTTGTGGACATTGGCACAGTTTTCTGCAGTCTCACAAATGCAATTCTGGATATTTCTTCCCACCTTTGTGCCTAAACTGAATGTAGAGAATAGTCATTAGGAATCTTTATCTCTTTGAACTAAAGAAAAGGAGTAATATGTTTACTCTACTGTTTTTGCAAAGAGGATCTTTGTGTACTACTCTGCTCTGTTCATGAGTATATATATCCCAGATTGATATGGGCATGGTACCATCTTCTTCCATGTTTAAAGTTCCAGATTTTTAAGCAATGAGATTAATAAACTTGCTGAGCCATAAGGGAGTTTTAACAGTTTAAGTTAGCTTTGGTTTTCTTCTTCCTATGTGCTTGTATCATCCTATAAATTTCCCATTGTAACACATAGAAATAATAAGTAGTAAATGAATGAATAAGAATAAATTAAAATTTTTCTGCTTTAGCTCAAAGTCCCATAAATGCAAGGCTCTTGTCTAAGAGCCTTTTAACTTTTTTAAAAACATGAAAGTCCCAATTGATATAGTTTATGTTGAAGAGTTATTAACAAAAATTTATGTTTGATGGAAGAAAAAAACACACAACCAAGTAATATTTACATCAGTGTTCCAGTTGTAATGCCTTAAATTGGTTCCCTGTCAATCTTTGAAATAAACTGAAACTGTCGTCCAAACACAATGTAATAGTGCTCATTGCTTATTGGTTTGATGTTAAGCAATGCCAAGGTCTATTTTTATAACTTAAGAAGATTGTACCTGGTATTTACACTATTATTGAATAACTATTAGTACCATTATAAAGAAACATTCTATAATCTCAGGTTCTCAAGATATTCATTTAATTTTAAGGTTGCCATTTTATAAAAAATTGTGGGGACTCTCTCTTCTTCTGTGTGCAGGACAGAATATTAGACTGCACAAAGCTTCTCATTTAGGTCCTTTTCCCTTTATATACACACATGCACACACCTCCCTTTAACATATAAAATGTGCTTAAGGTACATACTTCAAATGTTGTAAGAATGAAACAACACACTTCTCAGCTCTGGTTAAATGTCCCATTCTTAAATCACACACAACTGCCCCCTTTCAGCATTGTACTAATATCATTCTGTTATTATATCACCATCTCCAATATGACATCCTGAGAGTTCTTAGCACAAGGACTGAGCATTCCATGTCTAATATCCAAAGCACATGCATGGTGTCAGTGACACAAAATGACAAAAAAGACAAATATATAATAAAATGCAGTACTAGGTTACATTGAACTCTTGTTAGATGTCACTAAAACAACAAGTCATAGGCTGCGAGGCTTGGCAGCACATATTTCATCATTTTCCAGAAAGTACATAAATGGCTGTGGACACTAGAGTGATGGATCTGTAAAGACCCACATATGACTTACACTCTAAGTAAAGCATATTCATCTCTGAACACTCCTCAGATTTGTCTTTTCCATCTATCTCTCCTCCAGTTTCCACCAGAAATATATTATGAGCAACAGTATAGTACAATACATTGTATTTTTAAAGCATTATCCAAAAACATATATCTTATGAAATATCATACTCACAGGGTGGGTGGAAGTGGATGGAGAGTATAAGGGTGATAAATGGTAATGAAAAATTCAATAAAAGATAAGCTACTAAAAACATCCTCATGCAAATGAACTACATTAGCAGACTCAGCTTTTAATGGCTTTAATTTCTACACTTTGTTGAATATTCACCAGGCTAACAAGAGAAAAATATTTAGAACACGCATTTACTGAGTCATTATTCAAATAAATCATATGCTAAGGATTGTGATAATGTAGAAAAACATATCTATTCCCATATAGATTAGATAGATAGAGTGACAGATTTCAAATACATGTATACATACATACATAAAATACAAAAATTGGGTACTAGGGGAAGTCAATGCTAATACACATAAAGAAGAGAAGTTACACTAACCCCATGAATGTCACTTGGCAAACAGATTAGTTTGAAATAGTTACTCAAGAAAGCTGGTGTCTTATCATCCATTGGAGGCAACAAGAATTCCCTGGTTAACAAATTCTTTGCATTTATTCTCAAGTAATGTGATAAAAAAAATGCTGTGAATCATTTTGTGTGTGGTCCATTCCCCTGGATAAGCTAGCCTGCACAGACACATCATTTAATGAGTGGCATCTCTACACACAGGGCAACTAATGGAAAATCATTTCAGCACATCATCATCTACTTTTTCACCCCTTTCTCAGTCTTAAATATGCTTTATTACTGGGAGGAGGAAAAGTTTCTTTCTATGGGCCTCTCACCTGACTTCTGTGGCCACCCATCAGGGGAGTCTTCTCCCAACATTGGTAAACTTATCTCAGTTCTAAACCATGGTCATCCTCATGCTGAACCTGTGGATTCATAGTTTGACAAACAAATACATAAACAACACCACTAAGAAAGCCACAGGACTGAAGGAAGATTCCCTGTGAGATACAACTTTCCAAGACGCGTGTAATTCCCTAATTACAAGCTCTAACTGGGAACTGGCAACATCCTTACCAGCACACACACAACTTCTCTCATAAGAATCTCACCAAACACTCATTTTTCACATAGTCCAATGCAGTTTATAGCCCCAAAGTATAAGAACACATTTAAAAGTTTTAAAATTGCTCTTTGAAGTTAAAACAGCAATGGGTTATAGCTGGTTGTCTTAAAGGATATAATAAATACCTCAGAAAAGTGTGTGTATGTGCATTTGTGTGCGATGATGTATAGATTATCCATTGACAAGAGTAAATTAGTGGATGAGGGAAGAAGCCAGATTCCATTGATTCATATGCAGCTCTGTACCCAGCTATTGAGTGGCACTTTGAAAAGTTCCTTAATTTTTCAATGCCTCGGTTAACTATATGTTAAATGGGGAAAATACAGTAACTGTCATTGATAGTTACATGATTAACTATGTGAAGGTTGAGAAGACTGCTTAAGCCATTTTAAGCACTTCATTGATATTAATCTCATATATAGTCTATGAACCAATTAACAATCTTAGATTTATACTCCAGAGAAATGAATGAATATGTTCACCCAAACACATGTACAAAATATTCACCATTGAATTATTTACAAGAGTATAAAAGTGAAAACAACTCAGTTTTTTCAACATATTAAGTTAGGAGCTGACACACTTTTCATTAAAGTGATAAGTAGTGCATTTTTTTAAGATTTGTAGGCTATAAAATTTTTCCACAACCACTGAGATTCACCTTTGTTTCATAAAAGAACACATCAACAATGTATAAAGAAATGGTGCATCCCAGCTCTAATAAAACTTTGTGTGCTATAATTTGCTGACCCATGCTCGAGAT
This sequence comes from Anoura caudifer, assembly GCA_004027475.1. Classification (NCBI taxonomy): domain Eukaryota; kingdom Metazoa; phylum Chordata; class Mammalia; order Chiroptera; family Phyllostomidae; genus Anoura; species Anoura caudifer. Next base: position 10,946 of record PVKU01017600.1, read on the forward strand.
TTGGCAAATTACTTCTTGATTACTTTGTACATTGGAAAACTACACAGCAATGAAGATGAATGAACTACTTCCACACACAACAGCATAGAGAAAT
>PVKU01017601.1:0-11038 GCA_004027475.1 Anoura caudifer
TACAGTTGTCCCATTTCTCCCCCAACATTCCCCTCCACCCTACACACCCCCTCCCACCCACATTCCCACCTTTAATTCATGTCCATGTGTCCTAAATTCTTTAGCTTCTACTTTTCCCACACTATTCTTGCCCTCCCCCTGTCTATTTTCTACCCACAGTCTATGCTACTTATTCTCTGTACCTTTTCCCCCTCTCTCCTCCCCCCACTCCCCTGTTGCTAACTCTCCATGTGATCTCCATTTCTGTGTTTCTGTTCCTGTTTTAGTTGTTTGCTTAGTCTGTTTTTGTTTTTGTTTTAGGTGTGGTTGTTAATTATTGTGATTTTGCTGTCATTTTACTATATGTGTTTTTTATCTTCTTTTTCCTGGATAAGTCCCTTTAACATTTCATATAATGGCTTGGTGATGATGAAGTCCTTTCACTTGACCTTATCTGAGAAGCATTTTACCTGCCCTTCCATTCTGAATGATAGCTTTGCTGGATAGAGCAATCTTGGATGTAGGTCCTTGACTTTCATGACTTGGAATGCTTCTTTCCAGCCACTTCTTCCCTGCAAGGTCTTTTTTGAGAAATCGGCTGACAGTCTGATTGGGACTCCTTGGTAGGTAACTGTCTCCTTATCCCTTGCTGTGTCTAGGATTCTCTTCTTCATTTTAATCTTGAGTAATGTAATTACAATGTACCTTGGTGTGTTCCTCCTTGGGTCCAACTTATTTGGGACTCTCTGAGATTTCTGGACTTCCTGGAAGTCTATTTCCTTTGCCAGATTGGGGAAATTCTCCTTTGTTATTTGTTCAAATAAGTTTTCCACTTGTTGCTCTTCCTCTTCCTTCTGGTACCCCTATAATTCAGATGTTGGAACATTTAAAGCTGTCCTGGAGGTTCCCAAGCCTCTCCTCATTTTTTTGAATCCTTGTTTCTTTGTTCTTTTCTGTTTGTTTCTTTCTTCCTTCTGGTTTACTCCATTCATTTGATTCCCAGTTTTCTTCCCATCAGTATTGGTTCCCTGTACATTTTCCTTTATTTCACTCAGCATAGCCTTCATTTCTTCATCTAATTTGAGACCAAATTCAACCAATTCTGTGAGCATCCTGATCACCAGGGCTTTGAACTGTGCATCTGATAGATTGGCTATCTTTTCATTGCTTAGTTGTATTCATTCTGAAGCTTTGATCTGTTCTTCTGTTTGGGCCATTTTTTTTTCATCTTGACACACCTGTTACATATGAGGGGTGGAGCCTTAGGTGTTCACCAGGGCAGGGCAACCCAGCCGCTGGTTTGTGACACTGTATGTGGGGCTGGGGTCCAAGAGGGAACAATTGTACTTGTTCCACTCTCTGCCAGATTTCAGTCCCTTCCACTGCTTCCCCCAAGCATACTGGGCCCTTCTGGTGCTGATTTCCATGTGGATGGGTTTGTGTACATTCTAGGACCCTGTGGGTCTCTCCAAAGAACTCTCCTGTGAGGATGGGAGTCTCTCCCAGCACCTCAACCCCCACAGGTGTTTTCAATTGGTGTTTTGAGGCATTATTCCCGATGCTGGGACTCTGGGTTGCACAGTCTATCTCACTCCCCAGTTTCACCTGGTTTATCTGTGTGCAAATGTGGGACTGCTGGTCAGCCAGCTGGCTTGCACACCATGCCCCTCCACAAGCTGCTGCCTTGCTGGGTCTGTCCACTGCCTCCTCGAACCTGGGGTCTACTAGCTTCTGCCTGAGCACCCAGGGTCTGTCAGCTGCTGCCTTGTGCACCCAGGGTCCACAAGTCACCACTTTTTTTGCTGCAATCCCTCTCTGCCAGGCCACACAACTCCACCCCTCTTACTGATCTGGATGAATGTGTCTATTTTAACTCCTTGGTTGTCAGACTTCTGTACAGTTCAATTTTCTGTTGGTACTGGTTGTTTTTTTTTTTTTCCCTAAATTGTTGTTGTCCTTATTTTGGTTGTGTGAGGAGGCACAGTGTGTCTTCCTATGCCTCCATCTTGGCTGCAAGTCCTGCGTAACTCTTTTGTCTTTATTTCATTAAGATGATACAGTTTCAGAAAATTTCTGCTGATTATACTTAGAAGACTAGACAGAGCAAAATGTTTATAATTCTAATTTAAAACTCCAAATCTGATTTATCTTTCAAATCTGAGATTAAGTCCTACCTATCCTCCAAATATTTGTTAGATTTACAGTAATTTGTCTTTGTTCTGCAATCTTGTATTATCACTACTAATGATTTAGCACTCATTGTTGAGACTAGTAAGGGTGGCAATAAAAATCACACTCCTACCCTATCCAAATTCTGAAGTGACTAAAAAATAAGACAAATGAGGCAAACAGGGAATAAAAAATATAAGCTTCATTGCTAATGAACTTGATGTAGGTAAATGTAGCTTATATATTTAGGGTAAATGGGTTTACTAATAGTGTTCACCAGTAAGTGGCTGGGCTTAATGTGCCAATGTGTTTTCACCAGTTCATAGATCCTCTGTGACGGTGGGAATAGTAAAGAGATAAAATGATAGTGGAACTCCTGCCACATATAAATAAATACAGTGTGTGTGCCATAGAGTTCAACCTCCATACCGTTCTAGCTTTTCTTGTTCTTTTAGTCCACTGGGTTTAGTTAATAAGCACATGGATTACCAGTGTTGTGGCTATTCCCCTGAGGAAATACTAAGCTTACTAAGATATCCTGCTTCTACCTTCATGAAACCACTTGTTCTATATACATCAGTGTTCCTTTGGGTATTTTTCTAGGACTGCTGAGGGGTAGCACAATTTTCTTGCCACAAAGCTCTGGAATTATGTAAAAATTCAATATTAAATTAATATTTAGGCCACACATCTATTTCCCTTTTCATATTGCTTCTAGCATATTATTTCAACATAGCTTATTAAGAGGAGTTCATGTCAACCCCAAAAGACAGCATTAAGATGTGAAAATAATGAAATGTCAACATAGAGATGTCCCAAATTTGAACATGAACCCCCTCACATTATCAATCCCTGGGGATAAATTAATATTCAAGGAAATTAAATTCTTTGGCAGGTTAAAATTCCAAATGTAAAACATAAAGAAATTAATGTTTAATATCAAATGTTCTTGTCCCTGGTTGTTAAATTTCAAATAAATTAAAACCTAAGATTTATCCTTCTCTCTTTCTCTTTTGCATCTCAGCTAGGGGATTTCCTGTGTTTGGGTGATTCAGGATTTCTTCAACAGAAATATCAGAAGTTAATTAATTGAATGCCAAGAGTCTAAGTCATTTACTTTTTAAGTACTTTATAGAACACACAGGTATAGTTGTGCTCCCAGGTCTATTGCATTTAGAAAACTAACCATTCTTCATTCAACAACAGTTATTCCAAGCAAAATTATATTGCCAAAAGCTGATAGAAAAGACTTAGTTATTTGAGTGAAAGAGAGTAAAATAAGGAAAGATTCTATTTCCAAAGTTTAGTCTCATTAGGCTCCTAGTTAGTTCATACCAAGGGTCCAGAATTCATGACAATTTAAACACAGTAAGGGGAATTCTTGCATTAGAATGTGGATTTTGGCATCATGCCATTATCATACCTAGAGGAAATATGCTCAGGCTTCCTGTTTATTCATGATGAGCAAAGTCTATCTTGGTCTGCTGCTATAACAAACTATCACTAAACAATCTTAGTGGTTTAAAATTTAAAAAAAAAATATGTTAGCCACTTTAGATCACCTATGTGTCTGTTCAACATTTGTTTTTGTTCCAGGATCCAGGCTGAAGGATCATTGCTTACTTGGAACCTGCTGTTCTCAGAGCAGAGGAAAAAGAGTAACAAAGATGACCCCCAAAAGCAGTGGCTATTAAAACTGTTGTGGAGACATGGTGAATATCGCTTCTCTCATACGTTCAGAGCAAGTAACGTGGCAAGTCTCATTATCAATGTGACATATATGTATATTCCTCGACTGAGGCACTGCATATCTGATGGCAAATTCTGGTATTTATAATTTGCTTACAGGAAGTGGGGATACAAATTTGTTAACAATACAAGCTATTATTACCTTGTCCTTACAAAGTTCAGAATTTATAAAGTAGGTCATCCACTCTCCTAGTCTTCCTAATTCATTATATACTAACTAGATCTTAATTTCCATTTCCTCTTGGGAAATTCCGTTTCTTCACGCTCCTCTATATTCAATAAAATGTGAGGTTGTTCTAGTCTAATAGCATTCAAAATATCTTCTGAATAGGTATGTTTAGGACCCAAATGAACTAACCTACTAAAAATTTGTTATTATTCTTTGACTCATGTAGTTTTGAAAAGCATGTTTTTAATATTCTAAATTAATCTTTTTGATATTAATGTCAAATTTAATAGTATTATAGTCACAAAATGTATACTTAAGTAGTCATTTTTCAAAGTTTTTGAGTGGTTTCATAACTTCATATATGGTGGATTGTGTAAATAAACCATGCATGCTGGAGAAGAAATTGTACCTGTGATGTGTGGGTGTAGAGCTCTGTCTTTATCCATTAAATAAAGATTGCTAGTTTTGCTTCTCAAACTTACCATATCCTCGTTAACTCTTTTTTTGGCATGACCTGTCAATTATTGAGAAAAGTATATTGAATACTTCATTATAACAGCCATTTCATCACATTCACCCTATAACTTATTGTTTGCATTATATGTGCTGAAACTATTTTGTTAAAGGCTTTCAGCTTTATAATTGTTATATCTTCCTGTTTACTTGAATTAGATGGCACATAGCCTCCTAACTACAGACTTCTTTTGCTGGCCTCCATTGTAACCAGCTGTATTCATTCACATAAACTCTAACTAATGGGATGGGAGCAAAAGCAAAATAATTTATCAATATACATTAGAAGAAGGACAATTGCCTTCTTTCCTTCTTCTTCCCCATTCCTTCAGCTAAGACATGGAGAGTTTTATGCACACAAACAAACAAACAAAAATTTAAAAAAACTGTTGAAGTGGTGGCAGACAAACAAGGATGTATGAACTCTTGATTACTTGGTGGTTCACTGCTGTTACCTTCCCAGGACTGTCTGATTTCCTGCCTTTGGACTGTCATATGAGAAGGCAACCTTGTTTGGAGTTTCACTTGTTTCTAAAACTCAGGCTGTGCACAAAACAAGTTCATTGATTTAAAGTACACTTGGTCTGATAGTAAAAGAATTGCCTCAGCTTTGTTTTCATTAGTATTTTCCTGGTATATATCTTATTAGCCTTTTATGTCAAATTTTGTATTTTATTATATTTTAGAGATGTAGCTTATACAGATAATCTAGGTAGATTTTCCTCCTACAACGTCCAAATCTCTGGCAAGTTTAGTACATTTAGTTTAATTGCGATTGTTGATAATTTTGCACTTGTCTTCACAATTTTTCTTCTTGTTTCCTATTTTACCACATTTTGTACTGCTTTGTTTAATTTCTAGTCTTTGTTAAAGCTTACATATATGTATTTCCTCCTCTATGTTTTTCAATGACAGTCTAATATAGTATTAAAAATGCTGTTTTGATCCAAACTTAAGTTTTGTGAAAATTAAACAATATTCCTCTAAACATTTAATTGGCCAAATAAGAAATAAAAAAGAGAAATCAAAAGATATCTTGAAACTAACAAAATGAAAACACGAATACCAAATCTTATGGGATGCAACAGAAATGGTTCTAAAAAGGAAATTTTGTTGTGATAAATTAAGAAGAAAAAGAAAATTCTCAAGTAAACAGCTTTAATCTATACCTCAAAAATCAGAAAAAAAAAAAACGAACTAAGCCTAACATCAGCAAAGGAACAAAGTTTAGAGCAGAAATAAATTAAAAGGAGAATAGAAAAAAAATCAATGAAAGTTTGACTTTAAAAATGAGAACATTTCATGCAGCAACATTTTTTACTGATATGTCCCCTAAAGCAAGGGACATAAAAGAAAGAATAAACAAATGGAATCTCATCAAAATAAAAAGCTTCTGCACAGCTAAAGAAAACAGTATTAAAATAAAAAGAGAACCAACTGTATGGGAAAACATATTTGCCAATGATACCTTAGACAAGGGTGTAATCTCCAAAATATAGAAAGAACATACACAACTCCACTCTAAGAAGACAAGCAACCCAATTAAAAAATGAGCAAAGACTTGAACAGGCACTTCTCCAAGGAGAACATACAGAGGATCCAGAGACAAATGAAAAGATGCTCAGTGTTGCTAGCTATCAGAGAGATGCAAATTAAAACCACAATGACATACCACTACACACCAGTCAGAATGGCCATCATAAACAAAGCAACAAAAAACAAGTGTTGGAGAGGTTGTGGAGAAAAGGGGTCTAGTGCACTGTTTGGTGGGATTGCAGACTGGTACAACCATTGTGGAAAACAGTATGGAATTTTCCAAGAAAACTAAAAATGGATCTGCCTTTTGACCCAGCAATTCCACTGCTCAGATTATATCCTAAGAACCCTGAAACACCAAATCCAAAAGGACCTATGCACCCCAATGTTCACAGCAGCACAATTTACAATAGCCAAGTGTTGGAAGCAACCTAGGTGCCTATCAGTAAATGAATGGATCAAGAAACTATGGTACATTTACACAATGGAATTCTATGCAGTAGAAAGAAAGAAGGAGCTCTTATCCTTTGAGACAGCATGGATGGAACTGGAGAGCATTATGCTAAGTGAAATAAGCCAGGTGGTGAAAGACAAATATTATGTGACCTCACCTTTAACAGGAACCTAATCAACAAAACAAACAAACAAACAAGCAAAATGTAACAGAAGACACTGAAATTGAGAACAGGCTGACTGTCACCAGAGGAGAGAGGGGAGGGAATTTCAGGGAAAAAGGGGAAGGGTTTATAGGAACAAGTATAAAGGACACATGGACAAAAAGTAGGGGGTGTGGAAATGGGAGGGAGGTGGGGAGGGCTGGAGCAGTGGGCTGGAATGGGAATAAAAGACAGAAAACTGTACAAGAACAACAATTAAAATAAAATTTAAAAAATAAAATAGAGAAAATTGAATATATTAAAATAAAAATAAATGAGAAAATTGAAAAGAAGAGAAGACTCAAGTAGATAAAATCAGAAATGAAAGATGAAACATTACAATGGATACCACACAAATACAAATATCAAAGACTGCTACAAATGGTTAAAGCCAACAAAATGGACAACTTAAAAGAAGTAGGTAAATTCTTAGAAACATACAAGCTACCAAGTCTGAATCATGAAGAAATTGAAAATCTGAATAGACTAATGAGTAAAAAACTGAATCAGTAATCAAAAAACTCCCAACAAATAAAATTCCAGGATGTGATGGCTTCACTAGTGAACCAAATGTTTAAAGAAGAATTAATACCAATCCCTTTCAAAGTCTTCCAAAAAATTGAAGAGGAGGGAACATTTTCAAACTCATTTTACAAGGCCATCATTGCCACGTTTTCTTTTGTTTTTCTTTTTTTAATTTTAATTTTAATTTTAATTTTTTAATTGTTGTTAAGCATGGATGGAACTGGAGAGCATTATGCTAAGTGAAATAAGCCAGGAGGTGAAAGACAAATACCATGTGATCTCACCTTTAACAGGAATCTAATCACATTTTATTTTCCTAATCTCTTCTCACATTTTTAAAATTCTTTTGGCACACTATGTTTTCCAAAGAAATTCACCACAATATACATCATCCCACATGCCCTTATGCAATGTGACTTTGCCACTACCCTATCAAGATACAAGTCTATCTCTCCACCTCTTAAATCTTAAATGGATACTATGACTGGTTTGACCAATATTTTATGGTTGAAATACACTTTCAATTCTGAGCAAGGTCCTTGAATGTGTTGAAGTGTTTCACTTACTACTTCTTGGAAATAAAGTTGTCAATAATTTTTTTCATATAAAGTATGTCCCAGCCAATGTTTTGAATATTTTATACCAAGGACACATTATTTATTTACTTACTTGAATTCAAATTTAAGTGGGTGTCCTGTATTTGCATTTAGGGAATATGGCGATCCTACTTGGAAGCTAACAGATATACCAGAAGTGTAATTCACTTGAAGCTACCATGCCTGGAAAGCCCAAACTGAGTGAGCAGGTCTTGGAGGATAAGACACCACGTAGAGAGAAAGAGGAGCAAAGGAACATCGAGACACCAAACACATAATTAAAGAAGATATTTCAGAAGCAGTTCCTCCAGCTCTGGCAATTCCAACTAATCCTAAGTAGATCAAAGATGAGCCAGCCAGCTAAGACTTTCAGATTCCTGACGCACACAAGTTGTGAAAAAAATTAAAATCATTTATTTTAAGCCAAACAATTTGGGGTGGTTCATTACTCAACAATTGATAATTGAAATAAATCTGCATTTGAAAATAAACAAAATGCTGATGTCTTTGTAGTTCCAAATTTGTTGTTACTCCTGTGATTTTTTTTTTTCTGGTTTTGCTCATCTTTGGTAATGAACTCATAGCTGCTTGCTTTTAACAGGTGCAAATCCTAAGTGTCAGAATTGAAACTATACTCCTTGAGGGAAAGGAAAATTGCATTTATTCTTCAGAAAATAGGCCCTAAAATTAATGCAGGTATCTCAATTTTATCTCCCTCATCTCACCATATACCCAAAGTTTAGTATTGTGGCTGTACAATTACATGGGCACTAATCACTCCCTATTCAGCTTTCAGCTATGGGTGATTTTTTAAAACTTATTTTTTGCAAAAAAAGGTGGCAATTTGTAGATATCTCTGTTTCTATAAATTTAACAGTGTGCTAAAAAGTATGTTTTATCCAGAAGTGTTTGTTGTTTAGTAGAGTGTTTCTCAGATATCCATTTGCCATATTTTACTTCCATTATTTGTTTGGTAATTTTAAAATGGTTCATTGAGAATCAAATTCATATTTTGAGGTCCAAAAGGGGCCACTTTCTTTGAAGACCCATGGCTTTGAAAGAGCCCCAATTTTCAAGGGTATCAACACCCCTCTTCAACTAAGGCCTAACACGGTAAGACATTTGGAGTTTTATTTCTTTAGGCTTTTTATTTAAAAAGAAAAAAGATGGTTCAGTTTGAGGCAATCTTCATTTGGATTTTGATGCCTTCACCCAGTGTTGGTTAAATTAAAAAAATTTTATACATAAATATTGTTAGCTCCTATATGGTTAGCTTGAATTTTAGACATTATCTCAAACATACAAAATACCCGCTCTGTAGAGTGGACTACCAGCAATACCTTCTGAAGGGCTGACACTGTTGAAATCATTAGAATGGAGCTTTTGGGAATGATGTCCAGGGCCCAAGGAGCAAGCCATGTTAATATATGCTGTCCCAGGAAGTTAATTTTTCGAGTTTGATTAATCATCGATGTTACTCCTTCAAGGTTTTCTATCTCATGCTGTGTGAATTACAGTCCAGGGACTACTGCTAGGGGCTAGCCAGCTGTGGATAATTGCTGTTAATTTCCTGGTATTTGGCAACGAGTTGTCCCTTGATAACTGGTGGGAGATAATGTAAGAAAGTGTCAAAAGAGAATTGCAAAAAATAACATTTATTGTTTTACTTGCTCATACAAATGATAAGTGGTTATAGTTGAAAATTTAAAGAAAAATGAGAATTTAAACATAACTCTTCAAAGAAAATCATTTGTATAATTGTAGTAAATTTCTGTTTTGTGTATCATCTATGTATACTTACCTATACCAGTATGTATACACACACCACCACCACCACCACTTCTACTAACAAAAATTTGGCATCATTCAGTTTTTCCAGCTCTGAATTCCACTTGTTTTTATTTAGAAATCTATCCTCAGCATTTCTTATCTCTAGTTTTCAGAAGTATTGTTTTCTCATGGCACTACAATATTCTATCATATGGTTGTGGAGTATATTGGTTTAAGAAATAGCCAGGAGAATTCAGGAAGATGGCGGCATGGTAAGAGGATGCACATCTCTTTGCCTCCCACACATAGGTCTTAAACCAGGACATTTTTCAAAGCAGCACAGCAAACAGACACCAGAAACACAGCATATTTGAAAACATATTATCGAAAATTGCAGTGGACGTTGAAAAACCGGACGGTAAGGAGAGTACTCCGGCGGTGCGGAGACCAGGGCGGGGGCTGAGAAAGAGGGCCAGGGCTGGCCGTAAGTCTCAGGGGAGGGAGCTGGGACATCGCTCCCTGGTCAGCCAAGCAGGGAACCGCCACGCCAGCATAAACCTGGTCGTTGGAAATCTCACAGACAGGAGTTAAGATGTTATAGCCCCTGCAGAATCGAACGCGGGAGCTGGAGCGCATGCCTTTGTCTGCACCCACAAGACATTGAAAAACCAGCTGCTCTCTGATCAGCCAAGCAGGGACCCGGAAGCTCCTTGGTCTGCGCCCGTGCAACATTGTAAACAGCAGCTAGGGGATCCGTGCATTAGCGCGCCCAGGGAGACCCGGCGCGACAGGGCGCGCAGTCGCTGGGCACCATAGGGGTTGAACCGTGTTCGTGGGACAGTTAGAACCTGTGCAAGGAAGACTCAGGGAACATCGGGGCTTGTGGGCGCGCGACCACAGTTCGCCCCTGGGTCCCTGGGCAGAGAATCTAGGGACACCTCTGAGGACAGTGGGCCAGAGAAAACTGAATGCTGAACAAGGGAAAAATAAAAAAATAAAAATAATACGGTCACCCCTCGGCCACTGCAGTCTTCATGACCAGAAAAATCAGCTTGGCAAGATTGATAACAGCAAGAATTAGCGGTTTTGGTGTTATTTGTTTTTTTAATTTTTTTGTGGGTTTTTTTTTCTCTTTTTCGCTTTTTCACTATTTTGATCTCTTTACCCCTCAACTCCTTTTGGCTTCTCAATACTTCTTTCTTGTTTTACTCCTTCTTCCTTTTTTCCCAAGCTTACCACTCCTTCCTGTCTTTTTTCTCTTTTTCATTCTACTTTTCTTTATTCTCTTTTCACTTTTTTATTTCCTTTTCCTTCTTTTCTTTCCTTCCTTTCCTTCACTTTTCTCTTTTTAAACACATACAAGTGAGACAAAAACA
>PVKU01017602.1:0-11042 GCA_004027475.1 Anoura caudifer
TCTCTCACAATGCTGGTCTTTAGCCTATATTTTTGGTCTGAGAAGTTCTTTATTTCACCTTCTATTTTAAATGAACTTTTCTGGATAGAGTAGTCTTGATTGTAGGACCTTGCTTTTCATTACTTGGAATACTTCATGCTAGTCCCTTGTGATCTGTTGGTTATCTGTTGAAAAATCAGCTGACAGTCATATCAGAGTTCCTTTGTAGGTAACTAAATTTTCCTCTTGTTGCCTTTAAGATTCCTTCTTTGTCTTTAAACTTTGCCATTTTAATTGTGATTTGGGCTTCTTTGGATTTATCTTGTTTGGGACTCAGTGCTTCCTGAACTTGTGTGGTTTTTTCTCTCACCAGGTTGGGGAAGTTTTCTGTCATTATTTCTTTAGGAAGTTTTTCTAGCCCTTGCTCCCTTTCTTCTCCTCTGGTATCTCTATGATGCAAATATTATTATGTTTCATGTTGTCCCAAAGCTCCCTTAAACCATTCTCATTATTTTTGTCTCTTTTCTTTTTGTTTTCTGACAGGGTGTTTTTTACTTCCTTGTCTTCCAAATAGCTTATTTGATCATCTGCTCATGTATCCAGATTTCAGTTCCTTCTAGTGTATTATTCATATCAGATATTGAATTCTTCATTTCCAAATGGTTCTTGTTCATCATTTCTATGTCCTTTTTCATACTGATGTAGTTTTCCCTAAGTTCTTTCCCTAAGTAAAAGGATCCTCAGGGGATCCTTATAACCATTACTGTGAACTGAATGTCTGATCATTTACTTGCCTCAATTTCATGTAGCTTTTTATGGAGGTTCATCATTTTCTTTTGTCTGGAGGTAGTTCATTTGTCTCATTTTAGCTGTCTCTTTTGGTTTGTGTTTATGTATTTGGTAGATATATGTTGACTCCTTGTCTTTGTGGGATGAGCTTATATGGTAGGAGCCTTGTGTGGTACCCAGTGGTGCAAAATACTTGATCTCTTGAGCTGGATGCTCTAGGGATGACCTTTGTATGGCTTATGGGAGCTCTCCTGTTATATCCGGGGCCTGATTATTGTTGGCCCATTCATTGGTGGGATCTCCCCTCCACCTGGCTGTCTGAGATGCTCTACCTCACTGCATTTTCCATTCTGTTGTACACGTGCTGACAGAACAAAGCAGAAGCAACACAATAAATAAAACCAAAACAATAAATACCTCTCCCCAACCACAACAGCAAAGTCAATGATGAAAAAGTAAAGAATAATAAAAGTGTAAAGACAAAGAGAATAATAGAGAAAGGAAAGAAGAGAGAACTGGAGAAAACCAAAAGAAAGAGAATTGATTATGAGAGGAGAAAAGGAAGAGAACTAATATAAGTAATGAATAGAAGAGGAAAATGGGAAAAAGAAACAAAGAAAGGGAAAAATAAGAAAAAGAAGAAGGGAAAATGGAGTAAGCAAAAGTAAAACAAGAGATATGAAAGAAAAAATAAAACAAGAAAAAATGGAAAAAAGAAAAAATTAAAGTAATAATAAGGCTGTGAAAAAGAACAAACTTGTCTCAGCAGAGTTTAGCACTTGTTTGCTGGGTTCTCCCTTTGGATATAGCTCTGATGTTGTCTGAATTTGGTGTAAGTCAATGTCAGGTGCTGTCCACATCTAGCCCTTGGAAACCTGTTTGAAGCTACAAGTGATCAGCAGTGTGTGGCTATTTCCTCTTGGTCTGGCTGTGCACAGGATGGGCCAAACTGTGCTGCAAAGCTGGCTTTTATCAGCTCTGCATCCATGGGAGGGTCAGCAAACATCCCAAGACATTGTAGGATCCACCTCTGCCTGCCTCTGACTGCCAACCTGCTGTCAGTCTTAGGCTTGTTGCTGACATGATTGTTTCTGAGAAGGTTTCTGGTGGAATCAAGGGGATGGGACTCCTGGATCTCCTGTGGGAAATGCTTTTCAGACTTCAGGAGCAATGACGGGTGTGTTTTGTCATCCCCAAACCACTTGTGAGAGTCTGTCCAAGATTATTTCCCTGAACTGAGTAGAGTGGAGGCCCTAGTAGGCTAGTGGGCTGGGCCTCCAGAGCACATATGTTGCATGTGCTGGAAATCAGGAGGGTGTTTCTATGCCTCTCCCATGAGGTGAAAGTGCCAATGTAGTTCCCAGGATACATATGGAATGGCTGAACCCTACAGTCTGTCTTTGACACACATTAGTCTGTGTATGTTGCTGTCTCCTTAGCAGGGGTTAAGATGCAGGATGGGAGAAAAAAGAAAAGAAAAAAAAAACAAATTAAAAAAGAGGTAGAGGTTGGGGTGAGCAGGATTCCAGAGGGTGGGGTAAGTGGGAATCCAGAGGATGGGGCAAGCAGTATCCCAGAGAGTGAAGTGAGCAATATCTCACAAGGTAAAGTAACTGTTTTTCCCTGGGCAAGGCTTTCTCTTAAGGAAGATGGCTGCTGCAGTTGAGTTATATCCTGGCACAGAAATCCCCACAGCCACTCCCCCACATTTCTTCCCATGCCTCCCACTCCGGACTCTCCTTATGCACACCACCTTCCCTTCAGCTGAGCCTAAGGCAAGTGGCTTTGAGCAAAAAAAAACGTGTGCTTTGGTCCCTTTGAGAAAAAAAATAGTGGCTTTGTCTCCAGTGGGCTCCATCTCTCCCCAACAGACAAAAACCCCAAGGCCTTCCACTGCTGAATGCTATGTGGGCAGCTAATCTTGGCACTGGTTCTGCTCCATGCTTGGGAGCTGGTCTGAAGTCTAGGCTTCTCTCCTCTAAGGGGGAAGCTCCCACAAGCATACGGTAATCTCGGTCTGCTGCCTGGGGGAACAGGGCCATCCCCTTTCACATCCCTGCACTTCCTACTGGTCTCTAGTTGGATTCTGGCTGTCCTTGGTTAAAAGTCTCTTTTTCAGGTAGTCTTCAGTTATTTATTTTGGGTGGCTGTTCCCCTCTTTAGTTTTTTTTTCCAGTTTGGTTCTGGGGTAAGGTGTATGATATGTCCTCCTACTCTGCTACCATCATGTGACCTTCTTCTTCTTCTTCTTCTTCTTCTTCTTCTTCTTCTTCTTCTTCTTCTTCTTCTTCTTCTTCTTTGTCATCATTATCATATTTATTGAGCATGTACTATATGTAGTTGCTGGGCTATTTAATATGCATCATGTCACTTAATCTTCACAAATGATCCATGAAATAGAGATTATCAATTTTCTCATTTTTCAGATGAGGAACCAAACACAGAGGGGCTAAATAACTTGTTCAAAGTGAACTAACCTGTAAGGATTCATTTAGGACGTAAGTCCAGGTCTGTCTTCTAAAACAGTAATATTCACATTTTTGTGATTGCCCATCTTATCAGCTAAATATTTTCAACCATCTAACACCAATATATAGATATTTATTTATAGGTTATGTACATGTACCACTAGACAATCTCTACATCGTAAAGATATGGTACATCTATATTATAAAACATTTAAAACTAAAATTTTGTGAAGGATAATATAAATATGAACTAACTAATATCTGTAATTATTGTATAAAGGCTGATGGCTTTACTTTGCAATTTGCTAATTTCTCAAAACATAATATACACTTAATTCAAGGTTCATCATTAACAATAGTAATGACATATCATATTCCATATTGTCTTGATAATTTCAATTTTTTGGCAGTTTTTTTCTTGATCACAAAGGATTAACTTGTCATGCAACATACAAGAGATTTGTTCCCAGATTAGTTGAGGTGTCAGTGGTGCCATTTTTTGTCACTCATTTATGTTTATATTGTTAGTGCTATTTTCAATCAGCTGTTCCTTTGCAGAAAACTTTTTAAAGCACTACTTTACATAGTAAGAATTATTTAGCTAAAATTAGATGATGTCTTTTTGAGTTTAGTCACTCTACTGTGTGTGATTTAGTACCTTCTTGTGGTTTTGATTTGCACTTTCCTAATGCCTAATTATGATAAGCATCTTTTCATGTACTTTTTTTATCGCCTTTGGAAAAATGTCTACTCAGATATTTTGCTAATTTTGTAGTCATGTCATTTGTATTTTTTTTGCATTTTTAAACTTATTTTTTTTTCATTGTGCTCACCACGAGGCTTACATAAAATATTTTAAACTTATAACACTGTATTTTATTTTAATTTTTTTCATCCCCACCACCCACCCTCTATCCTACCCTCCTTTGGCTTTGTCCATGTGTCCTTTATACATGTTCCTTGATGACCCTTCGCATTGCAAAAGTTATTTTTATATTCTATATTAGTCCCATATCAGATATATATTTTGCAAGGATTTTCTCTCATTCTGTGTGTTGGGGAAGATGTGAGGAAATTGGATTCCTTATATATTGCTGATAGCCTTGTAAAATTGTTCAGCTATTTTGGAAAATAGCTGACAGTTAATAAAAAAATGTAAACACAGCTTGCATATAACCCAGCAATTATATTATTAGTTGTTTACCAAGAAAAATTAAAACATACATCTACACAAATACTTGTACACAAATGCTCATAACACTATTACTCATGATTGCCAAACAATGGAAAAAACCCAGACGTCCATTAATAGATGAATGGATAAAGAAAATGTGGTCTTATAATACAATCTAATATTATTTGTCCATAAAAAGGAATTAAGTACTGATACATGCTACAATGAGGGGAAAACATACTAAGTGAAAGAAGCCAGACACACCACACATTGATATTTTTCTCTCTCTCGTTCTCCCTCTCTAAAAAATAAATAAATAAAAGCTTTAAACAAAAAGAAAGAAGCCAGACACAAAATGACATATATTGTATGAGTCTGTTTTTATAAAATACCCCAAATAAGCAAATCTATAAAGACAGAAAGTAGTTGAGGGGACAATTAAGGAGAAATGATGAGTGACAGCTAAAGGGTATGGATTCTCTGGGGTGATGAA
Source organism: Anoura caudifer (assembly GCA_004027475.1). Lineage (NCBI taxonomy): Eukaryota > Metazoa > Chordata > Mammalia > Chiroptera > Phyllostomidae > Anoura > Anoura caudifer. The sequence goes on from PVKU01017602.1 coordinate 4,904, forward strand.
AATGTTCTGTAATTACACAATGGTGATGATAGTACAACTTTGTGAATATACTACAACCCACTAAAGTTTAGAGGGGGATATGCTTTTATTGTATTTAAGTGGTAAACTTTATGGAAAGTGATCATGAGGTCCAGAAGGTATCCAGGCATTTAATATGAAAATTAGAGGCATTTATTAAAGAAGATACAAGAAACATTATGCATAGGGCAATGGTGACTCAGTCCCCTTTAAAATAGATACCTTGGGACCTCACACTGTTCTCCCATCCACCATCAGTTGCCCCATTGTATTTTCCTGGATCTCATCAATAGTCTGAAATATGTTCCCTTTCAAAAGTGATTTCAGTTTTAGGAAAAGCCAGAAGTTGCAAGGTAGCAAATCTGGGCTGTAGTGGAGCTGAGTCACCTGGGTTGTTAGATGTTTCATGAAAAAACTCCATGAGACATGATGCCTGAGCAGATGCATTGTGATGAAGCTGCCAATCACCAGTTGCCCATAGCTGTGGCCTTCTGAGTCATCCAAATAATTTCTGCAGAAGAATGTTGAAGCTTTATGCAAACTTTGATGCAGATTCATTGCTCCACTCGCTCTGTCATTTTGAATGTGACAGCAACACAGTACACATGCTCACTCAGAGAGAGACAAATTTTTCAAAAATTTATATGGAACTATAAACAACCCCAAATAGCCTCAGCAATTTTGAAAAAGAAGAATGTAGGAGAGACAACAATACCTGATATCAAACTATATTACAAGGCCACGGTAATCAAAATTGTCTGGTACTAGCATAAGAACAGAAAAATAGATCAATGGAACAGCATATACAGCCTAGAAATAAACCCATGTCCCTATTGTCAATTAATATTTGACAAAGTGGGCAGGAGCATAACATGGAGAAAAACAGTATCTTCAAAAAACAGTATTGGGAGATCTGGACAGCTACAAACAAAAAAAAATGGAACTGGACCACCAACCTACACCATACACAAAAATAAACTCAATATGGATAAAAGACTTAAATATAAGTCATGACACCATAAAAGTCCTAGAGGAGAACATCAGCAGGAAAATCTCAGAGCATATATTCCACACAGCAATATTTTCACTGATATGTCCCCTTGGGCAAGGGATATAAAGGAAAGAATAAAGAAATGGGACTACATCAAATTAAGATGCTTCTGCACAGCTAAAGAAACCATCAGCTAAATGAAAAAGGAACTGAACTTATGAGAAAATATATTTGCCAATGATACCTCAGACAAGAGTTTGATATCCAAAATATTGAAAGAACTCACACAATTCCACTCCAGGAAGACAAACAACTCCGTTAAAAAATGGACAAAGGGCCCGGGCATACTCTTCTCCAAGGAGGAAATACAGAGGGCACAGAGACAAGAAAGGATGCTTGGCATCACTAGCCATCAGAGAGCTGCAAATTAAAACCACAATGAGATACCATTTCACACCAGTCAGAGTGGCCATCATAATCAAATAAAGAAGCAAGTGTTGGAGAGGTTGTGGAGAAAAGAACCCTAGTGCACTGTTGGTGGGAATACACACTGATACAGCCACTGTGGAAAGCAGTATGAAATTTCCTCAGAAAACTAAAAATGGAACTGCCTTTTGAACTGGCAATTCTACTGCTGGGATTATACCCTAAGGATCCTGAAACACCAATTCGAAAGAACCTATATACCCCAATGTTCATTGTAATACAATTTACAGTAGCCAAGTGGTGGAGGCAGACTAGGTGTCCATAAGTAAATGAGTGTATCAAATAACTGAGGTACATTTACACAATGGAATACTATGCAACAGAAAGAAAGAGGAAACTCCTATTCTTTGTTACAGCATGGATGGACATGGAGCTCATTATGTTAAGTGAGGTAAGCCAGGTGGTGAAAGACAATACCATACAATCCCACTAATAAGTGGAACCTAATCAACAGAACAAACAAGTGAGCAAAATACAATCAGAAACAAGAAATAAAGAATAAACTTACAGTCACCCAAGGGGTTGGGGCAAGTGGATAATGGGGGCAACAAGGGGAAGAGTCATCAAAGAATATGTATAAAAGACACATGGACAAAGACAGTAGGTGGCAGGGAGGATTGAATTTGGGAAGTGGGAATGTGTAGGGTTGGGAAGAGTAATGGGGGGAAATGAGTACAGCTGTTACTGAACAACAACAAAAAAACCTTAAAAATTAATCACCAACACACAGGCACTATAAAAAAAATTATGTTTAAATGAAATGTTAAAGTCCTCCAGGCAGACAGGAAATGATACCAGATAGAAATTTTGATGTACACAAAGGAATGAAGAGTACCAGGAATTCCAACTTCATGGATAAATATGAAGGTAATTTTCTTCCTGATGTGAATGTCTTTAAGAGATAACTGTTTAAAGTAAAAATAGTAATAATGTATGGTTAAGTTTATAACAGAATGCACAGTAGAAATAAAATGTATGCCAACAGTAGACTAAAGGCTAAGAGGGGAGAAATAGCAGTAGTTGATGTCTTTCCAGAAGGTATCCAGCCATGTAATATGAAAAATAGAGACATTTATTGAAGAAAGTACATGATACAACACACATTGTGTACAGGACAATGAAGTCTCAGTTCCCTTCAACGTAGGCATCTTGGGACACAGTTCTCCCAATCACCATCAGCTGCCCTGTCATATTTTCCTGAATCTCATTGACAGTCTGCAATCTCTTCCCTTTCGAAGGTGATTCTAGTTTTGGGAAAAGCCAGAAGTTGCAGGGGACCAAGTCTTGGTTGTGGGGGAGCTGAGTCACCTGGGTGGTTTGATGATTCCCCAAAAAACTCTACATGAGACACGATGCATGAGCAGGTGTGTTGTCATGATGAAGCTGCCAATCACCAGTTACCCATAGCTGTGGCCTTCTGAGTCATCCAAATAGTTTCTGAGGAGGAATGTTCAAGCTTCATGCAAAATTTGATGCAGATTCATTACTCTCCTTGCTCAGCCATTTTGAATGTGATGGCCACATAGTATACATGCTCACTCAAAGGCATTTATCTCTCCCACTGAGTAGTAGTATAGTGAAGCCATCATTGTTCATTCATGTGCATTCCAGTTATCCACTCTCCTTGGCTGCCAGGTTACATTGATGTCACACAAATCATTTTTGTTATATTAACAATGGCTGTTCTTTTTCTGGACAGACCTCATTTATATACCATAGATTTTTGTGCGTTTGACTATTCTGATCCAGTGGGTACAGCTAACTGTTTTCCTTTTTGTACCAAGACACTAGCGAGGTGACCTGGTGAGCCCACTTATACCAGGCATTTAAATTGCACTCATCATTTAAACATGAAGATAGCATAACTAGAGGGGTTGCTGTGAATTCTAGATACAAATTACTCTTTGTTCACTTTGTTGAGTAAGAAACTCTTATAAAAAACAGTTTCCCTGTGTTCTTAAAGTAGATTTAGCTACACAGGTTTAATAGGTTTTGGCTGAGTTTAGGAAAGCTAAACATCAGTCAAGGAGACTGTCAGGTTGAGAGCAGAGGCAACAGGTGAAAGTGAAATGAGCTAAGAGCCATGTTTTGGTTGAGGGTATTTCAACGTGATCTAAGAATAATTTCAGAAGAGGGAAGTACAGGTGGAAAAACAGACAGAACCTACTAAATTACCCAGTGCTGAGAGGTTACTAGGTCAAGGGAAGGACCTCTTTCCCAGAGGAGAATTTGAAGCAGGCCCCTGGCCTAGAAACGGAGGGACAGGGATTGGGATCAGCAGGAGGGAAGAGCCTGTGCGAAATTCTAAGGGGAGTGCTGGATTGGAAGGAGAACAGCCAGTCTTGTGCTGAGAATATAGAATAGACAAGTAGGTAGGAGGACAGTGTGGGCCTATGTGTATCTATTTCAGAGTTCGTGGTTAATGAGAACTTGGGGAAGCAAGAAATGGGATGAGAAAATGTGCTCAGGGTGCAGAGGTTGGGGACCCCTGTTGTTGGCACTATTGGAAAGCTAGGCAGCAAAATTGGCATTCACGTATTGAACAGAATGCAGTCTACATCCATACGCCTATGCAGGAGCATGAGGGATTCCATGTCTGAAGAAAGTTCTTCTAGCACATAACTTTCTCAGCTGTGCTCAGGAAGAATCCTAGAGTTCTATGGCTGGTGCCAGGAACCACTAACCTAAAAAGGGAAGAAAGGGTGTTAAACTAACAGGACTCTGGTTTTATAGTCCTCATTTCAACCAGACTACTCTACCTTTCTCATGTTCATCAAGTGGATTAGTGTGGAAGGCTTTAGTTGGAATAAGAAATTTTACCTTTAAATTTTGACAATAGGCTACTGGTAGATAAGGGATGCATCACGGACATGTTCCTGTTAGATATCGGATGTATAGGATAGATTCATGGAATCCTAGCCTCCTGAACTCAAAGTTGCCTCCAGCTCCTTGCACTATTTGGCATAGGCAACTTTAGTTACTACAGAGATGCCAGCTGCCTAAACAAGGTTAGAGAAAGTAAGTGTCTGAGTATTGGTGGCTGTATGCTTGGCCTTGACAAGGATGCCAGGAGCAGAATATTAAAAGTAACCTGAGATGGCACATATAAGCTTGTACTCAACCAGAAATCCACCAATCAGAATTTTTTACTATTTTATATAATATAATGACTGTTTAATATAATATAAGGGCTACTTAACGCCAAGTAAAAGGGTGCCTGGCACAACATCTGAGAGTCTCGCAATGGCCACCACCCAGCTTCATTGCAATGAAACAACACAGAAACTTTGGGATCAGTTTCCCGAAGCCCCAGACTGCCCTGGCTCAGGCCATTTACACTTGAGTGTGCTCCCTTGGAGCTCTACTGCCTCTCCCCTTCTCTTACTTGTTCTGTAGGACTTAGGGGGCACCTCACCATGATCCTTATATGACTGTGGCTCCCATACTGTCATTTTATGGGTGGGTATATCCTGCTTATCCTAATGTCTGTCCCCACTACTAACACAGGGCCTTCCAGAGGACAGAGTTTCAATGACTATCTGGTGGATGAATGAACCACTGAGCAGGGGTCATCTTTATTCACATGGAACATCTCTACTTTCTCAAATGAACCAAACAAATCCAAGGATACTTCTATAATTTTTTCATGGAATGACAGATGAGAGAGGATTATAAACCAGAATGAACAACCATTTGCTTTTGTTTCTCTACTCCTTGACCCCATCAATTGCACTGCTAATCTCTTTCACATTTCCAGAGAAACGATGTTCTATCTATGCCATGTTATCTTCTTTGAGATCACAAACTAGGATGGAAGGTGTCCTAATTTGTGCAATGCAGTAGCAAAACTCTTGCTCTTGAACTGGACAAGTAAAAGCATATGTGTGACCAATGTAGTTCACACACATAGATGTTGAAGCTTATGAAACCTTCTATTAAATGAAACATTTGAACAATTCCTGACAGGTCACAAGAGCCTGTACAGCACACAGAGAGGGTCGGGTGACCTCCAGACTCAGGTGTCACACACCTGCCCCACCCCCCACTGCCCTTGGGCACCTGAGCAAGGTCCCTCACCCCTCAGTGGCTGAGGTCCCACATCAGTTCCTTTCACCTGGTGAAGTGCTTGGGAATTGATGGCCTGTGGGTTCCCCACAGCAGCTGGGGCCCTTCTGACCTGTACGTGCTGCCCTCAGCAGTCTGGCTGGGACCCACCCATTCCTGGGTGGAGTTGTTGAGGACAAGGCCCTGTCCTCTTCATTTCTCTCTCTGCCCTGGCCTCACCCAGAATTCCCGGAACAGAGCTGGACACATTGGAAGTGCCCAGTGAGAGGGACCCAGTTCACTCTGTGTCCATTTGGAGATATCAGCTTACTCTCTAGTAGTTGTAATGTTGAATAACCATTTTCTCTCACAGGCAGTCTTTGGTTGATGGAAGGAAAAATATCTCTGTGCTTCTCTCTTGGTGCACAGGGCTCGTTGACGTTGGGGAAACGTTGCAGTGCCCGGAAAATTTAGTCCCCGATGAGCTTGTGGAACTGGAAAATCAAGCTCTACTGACCAACCTGAAGCAGAAGTACCTGACTGCACTTTCCAACCCCAGGTGGTTACTGGAGCCCATACCCAGGAGAGGTGGAAAGGATA